>SNQJ01S0065086.1:25260-40564 GCA_010110895.2 Picea sitchensis | reverse complement strand
CCCCGGAAGTGAAAACCTGCTAAAAATAGTAAATTGCCAAAATGGCCAGAAAACTGTTTTGAGCCATTTGGAAAAGGTGGGTGGCCCCCGATATCCACCTGAATCAAGTAAAATCCTTGTTATAGAAATATAGGACAATATGATGCATGTCCAACCAATCCATACCAACTAGCTAGTCATATGAACCCAAAGGTATGATATTCAAATCTACCTTTGTACTCAGTCCATTCATTTCCATTGTACATTCCTTAACCATCTCATTGATTATGTTTTTAGCTCATGCAACTAACTTAACCAACCAACATTTCCCAAGTTTGCTTCTTTTGAAATGAAATATTTCCACCAATGAGTTGGGTGTCCTTGAGAACTATTTTTTAAGAATGGCGGATTGTACCATTTCTTCCTTTTCTCCATATTACCCTTATTCTTGTCTTCCCAATCCTTTTTGAAAATTTTTCTTCCTCTATGATGATCATAAAGGAATTTGGCTCTTATTATTGTTTCATCCAATGTCTTGGGATCATCATATTATATTTTATCACTGAAAAATGAAGGTATCCCAATCAAGAATCTTTTAATATTGACCTATTGATCCTTGATAAAGTCAACATACCTCAACAACTCCATGAATCGTCTCTCATACCCATCCATGGTCATGCTTCCAAGATTGATTTCAAAGAAATCTTTCATATTCCTATCATAATGATTCTTGTTCAAGTATTTCTTTTGAAAATACTTCTTGAATTGCCTCCAAGTAATTTTCTTCTCATCAATGTGATTTACTTGCACAAGTTGGTCCGACCGCATTGATTCTTTTCCCTTCAGCTGGTATATTGCAATTCTTCCTTATGTTTGTGAGGAGTAATTATTCAATTGAAAGTGCTTCCTCATTCCCAACAACCAAGTCTGTTCATATTAATCTTTATTGTGCTCACCATCAAAGGTAGGAGTTTTGATCTTATTGATTTCTCCTTGCAGTTCATCTACCCTAGACCTCCTCTTATGCTTCTTAGTAGGAGATAAAATTACACTACTATGTGCTCTTCTAACTAAGTTCTGTGGTGACTGATGATGATGCCTACCAACACTTCTATATTCTCCCCTTTTGACATGATATATATGACTCATTGACTTACTTGAGTATGTCCTCTTATCTACCTTCTTCTCTATTATGTCCAAGCTCTACAACAACTTGATGTTGAATCCATTGTGTTGTTCCTTAGCTTTAATAAGCCTCTCACTATCAAATTTATAACTCATGCCATCTATTTTCATACTCTTTACGATATCAACCAAATTAATGATTTCTTCTTTTCCTTCTCCATGCCCATTTGATTATGTCCTTCCATTACCCATGCTCACATGCAACCCCCTAACTTCATCTTCATGGTTGTAAGTTCTGTAAGCATATTCCATGTCTCTGATATCTATCCTACATTTTTCTTTGTTTGATTTATGTCCTTATTACTGAAAAATTTGCATGCAATAGGATTTGCTAGACAACATAAATTAACAAATCTATAAAATTTATGAACAATTTTTCCCCTTAAGTGCACCATAGTTATTTATTTATTGCGAATTTGACTGTTCAATTGACATTTTTTGGTGAATATTTGGATTCCTCTATCCATTACCTTTCCAATGACCATCTTCTTTCTCAATTCTGAGTTATGAGCAACAAGTTATAGCCTCTGAACATTACCCATTTACTCATTTTGTGCACCTTTCATTCTAGTGCAATTGCACCCCTATTCTTGCATCTCTACACCAACTCCTTTATGATTTTGACAGGAGCTCAATTGGGTTTCTTATGACCATAATTTGAGAAATATGATCAAGTTTCACCTTCACCTAGCTTTCAGGATGCTAATTACAGTCTGATGAAGTTTTGACTTATTTTCCCTTTTAGCACCAAATGCTACAAGAATCTTCTGCCTCCTCATGTACACTTTTGGGTAATTATATTCCCAATATAGTTCCATATATGTCTTCCATGGTTTAAAATATTTCCATTTACTACTTCTATCCTCGAAACTGACTTATAAGTAGGGAGTTATGGCCTCTAGAGTAAACTGGTACTCAAAATTTACCTGGCAATATTTAGCGTGTATCTCCCTCATACAAGCTCTGTTTTATGAATATTTTAGCTTGCTGGAAAGATCTATCCGAGCTATTTCAATTTAGAAGTAGAAAATTTTTGAAGTAAACAATTATCTACAAATTTGATATTCTAAAAAAAAATTTTAGGCCTTCAAAAATTGCCTACAAGTTTGTGATCTACTAAACACTGTAAAATTCTAAAGAATTTCACCGATTTCTGTTGACTTAGCAATTGATTTGGCATTTTGGGCCCACCGGGAACCATGGAATTATCCTCCTAGGATTTGTGGCCCTGCATCATCATCCTTCTCTTACTTCTTTCTTCTCTCCTTTATCTCTTTTTCCCTTATGTGGGCCTTAAATTTTAATAAAATAATGATATTTTACAGGTCCCACCTGCTCAACTAGCATATCTATGACCTTGGATGGGACAAGGGTCCCACTTTAGCTATAAAATTTCCATGTGGCACCCCTTCATTGGTCGCGGGCATGTGTTGGTCCCATTCCACACCTTTACCTTGGTGCACGTGAACTTGCACATCTTCCAAATATGACGGTTGATATTTTGTGATATCGACGATAGAAAGGCCATGTCACATATGAAGAATGCATGCATTTTAATATAATTTTGGGGCGCGAAAGTGGTTTTCCCATGCTACATGGAATCATTTTAGAGGTGTCTCATGGTAAAGGGTCAAAATCCAAAACCACTTCACTCTCATGCGACATTGGTTTATGGTTTCGACTATACCATTGTCTCAGGCAGCTCCCCTCCTCCCCCCAACCCCGATGTCACTTTCCACTTTTCCACCAACTTACACCATGGAATTCCACATCACCTCTGCCATTTCATCACCACATCACTACCAGGTGGTCTCCATGTCATGGTAACGCCATGTATGGAAAAATACTCAATTTTTCCCATTTTTTGAATTTTTCCAGAATTACCCAATTTTCATTTTTTGTTTTTTACATAAACTCTGAAATTAAGCTTGTTGCAGCCAATTTCAGCCTTATAAACAACCAATTACATTCACACATGACTCATTGGCATTTCTAGGCACAAATTTCACTCAAATTTGTTCATGAATTGGGGATTTTTACCCAATTTCGCCATGATTTCATTGTAACTCCAAATTTGACCAATTGCAGGCCCAGATTTGCTTGAAATAAGATTAAAAAATGGGAATTTCAAATCCATAGCTCAATTCCTTCAAGTTCCTCATGAATTTCCCCTAAATTGTTAAGATTAATTTCAACAAACACATTGCATACATCATCTGAAATTTAATTTCTGCGATTCATCTTCTGCATGTTCTCATATGGCCCCATATCAACTCAGTATTAAACATGTGGCTCTAATACCACAATGTAATGTTCCCATGCCAAAGTTGGGCCACACCACACAAAAAATTATATCTTCTAATACCACATTGTAACATTCCCAACCACCTAGTTGTGTTTAGTTATCTCTTTCCTTAACTCTGATATCATTTAATTAACTTAATATGCCCTACTTATGAACATAATATGCAGTCGTAATATTATATATATTACATGTATAATTATAACAAAAATACCATAACAAAAATAACATAATTAATTATACAACATTCATAACAAGCACATAAAAGGCACTTATCTTTGATTGTAAATCACCAACTGCACGCAGACCTCAAACGTTCCTCCATATTTGATTGTAAATCACCAAATGCATACAGAACTCAGATGTTCCTCCCAGTCATAGACTCTATTGTTCATATACTCTCAACAAGAGGCCACCCTTGAGTTGGGGCAATGACTGCACCATGGAAAAGGATCCTAATCCAAACTAAGGTATGATAAACAACTCAACAATGAATAGGAACAAGTGTCAACTCCAACAACAGTTCCTAGCTCACATCCTCTCATTCCCCACAACCTGTCCCACCCCAGGAAGTGTAACCCTTCTCTGTTCAATAGTCCTTCAGTTTTCCCACATCTCTTCCAAGGATTCAGAAATAGGTTAACCAAGAAGTCTCAGAGCTCTATGGCACCTAGAACACAAAGTTTCTCAATAGTTTGGCACTCACCATCCCAACACATAGGGAATCATATCCCAACAATCCTCTCACCCAAAGAGAAATTTCTCCACAGGCCTGACAACCTTCCTCTTCAACCCAAACCACCAAGTATTTATAAGGTAACTAGATTCAACTTACACTCCAACAAAGGTATGGATTATGGCAGAAAATCCTTGAGATAATGATGGTAGAATGGAAAGAACAATGGAAATTACACTAAGTTCCCATAATATATTTGCATGATATTAAATTGACACTTGTCACCTTATGAAGTAGCCTTGACCCCACTTGGTGACTCTTTCCCAACCTTCTGGAACTTAGGATGAATTCATTACATGACTTTGGACTTTAGGAATAATATTATATTATTCCCTTCGATTACACCCCCTTGACTTAGCCCCTTTTCTCAATCCCTTAACCCCCTTTCCCTCTTGTAGAGTCTTATACCCACATACTATTTCATATGACTTGGTCTGAAACAATGATGTATTTTGTTAATATAATTGAATGTGAATACATATTACAATGATAGGCTTGTAGGCCTTTTAGCATTTAGGTGGTTGGTCCCAATATATATATAAGGGCACTCTGGCCCCAAAATATATTGGCTCACCATCCTTTAGGACATATGTACATTTACAATTGGGGTTTGGCCTAGGGTTATTACAAGAGAACTCATGGCATAGGGTGCCTGACACAATTCCTCCATAAATGATGTAATTGTGGGTGGCCCGTGCATTAGGACTATGCAATGTTCGTCGAAGAAAACCTCGCAATGGGTGAAACATTACATCAACTGGTGGCTTCTCTACTTAGAGAGGACCACCAGGATGGGAAGAATATGTTGGATCCTATGTTGTAGGAATAATATCATGATTATTATAAGTATGACCTCAAGTTTGCAGATTTATTGTATTTTCACACATGAAAATGTGAGCATCTGAGGACAAACCTCCTTGTGGAGGGGGACCTTCTGTGCCTCCTTGTGGGGGTGTAGGGGTAGAAGAAACTGTTTGTTGGTGTTGGGGTGGGAATGGATTAGTCAATATAGTAGGTTGTAGAGTAGCCAATTGTTGGGATAAATAGTGTTGAGTTTCATCTAGTTTTGGGCACTAGTGAGTGGGATGGTCCTCCATACAAATATTGAACAAGAGCTAGTTATTTTTCTTCTTGGTGCCTCCACCAACATTATTTTGGGTTTGTTTTCCATTTTTCTTTTTCTTTTTATTTTTTTTCTTGCCTCCTGGATACTGAGGATTCTTTGATTATGTGGATTGCACTGAATTCACCTCGAAGTTTTGAACAAGACCTAGAGTCATATTAGGAGTGGGCATAGGGAAGGATGGGTGTAATGTGATATTCAACTGACCCAAGTATCCATCCAACTAGCCCATAGAGATACTATAAACAAACCCACCATGTTGTCAACATGGGGGCCTAGGGTTGGTCGGTGCATATATGTGGATGGTCACAGAGCAGGTAGTATAAGATCGTATAATGTACTAGAATGAGAATATATAAAGTCTATATGTTGGGAACAAAGTATAGATTATTCCTCGGTGACTTCCATTTCCATGGAGAAATCCTTGGATATGGGAAGCAATAAAGACCTTGTAAGCCAATCCATAAGGAGTCAGTAAGGAATTGTAGTCTTGAAGAGTCTACGCCATCGTCTCCACTCATGAATATGATCAGAAATATGCATGGAGGTTTCTTGATGCAAAGAGGTGAGGATTTATGTCCTAGTCTCGTACCTAATGGGTAATTGGTAGTGTGTTAATAATTTCATGGCCAAGGTGGAAAAATTCTCAAAGGAAGCACCTTTTAGTTCTACATAACATTTAGTGGTGCTTCTAGTCAGAGTTCTTTGGAAAAGACACAATTGGACGCTATCGTCCCTGAATGAGTGGGATGAGCACCAAATATCGTACGTCATGATGTGGGTGGAGAGGTCTACTCCCAGTTTTCCACCGAACTTGGGTATATCTAATGACATCTTGGTAGGGATATTCGACCACCATGGGTGGTGGAAAATGGGATCATTTGTCAATCACGATAAGCCTGGAATATCTAGAGTTTGCAAATAAGGAAGTTGAAAATTGAAAAATAAGTTCTTATATGATGAAGAGACTTGTTCCCCAAACATACCTTGCGGTCCTCTTGACTGATTGCTCCTAGGGATGAAAATGTTATCGGTTGCATGACTGCTTCTGGGACCATATTGAGTTCCTTGAGGTTGGTCTCTCAGGATATAAGTTTTCCCAAAAGGGTTACTAGTTTTTGTACCATATATTCCCCCCAGGGGAAACATATCCCCTTGAGAGTAGTTTTCGGGGGCATATGTAATCCCAAAAGGATTGTTTCTTCCTAGGCCATAGCTGCCCCCAGGGGAATATTTCCAAAAATGGGTATGTACCCCATAAGATGGCTACCTATCCGACTGAAACTTCATCCATGAGGTGTGCCCCCTAGGATATAAGGACACAGGAAAGGATTAATGCTTGTGGTATTTGACACATTTCCCCAAGGGGTGCCAGATCCCCTAAAAGTGTTGCTTCCCCCCAGCATGAACTGGAGCAGTATTAGACCCACTATGGATTTTCCAACCAAAAAAAATTCCAACATTTGGCATCAATGGGGTACCTATAGGGATACCAAAAGAGGATGGAGAACCCCCTCCATCACTATAAATAATGCATTTCCCCCCACTGAACATAAATCTAGACATGGGTATCCAAAATGATGGGATGGGAATGTTAATGTTATATCTACTTGCGAAAGGAAATGAGGTTGTTGTTGGCATTCCCCATATTGAGAAATCGAATGCACTAGGAATGGGTGGAGTAGGGTTGATACCACTAATAGAAGGTAGGGAAGAAACTATGAAAGTTCCTCCCATATTGCTATTTGGAGAGGTTGTAGGTACTCTATGACTCGATGAGTCTCCTACACCATAAATTATGAGAGAGTTACGGAAAAAGGAAAATATCCATCAAAGGAGGGTTGAAGTTTGGTATAGGACTTTTGTTGACTACCTCAATATATACTTGTTCACACTCCTTGTATCCCTATGCAGGCTCTATAGGCTCCATGTTGTTCGTAGTGGACGCCAATCTATGTTTTATGGGTGGTTGTTCCTCCCCCTTCGACGAAAGGTTGCATTTCCTACGAGACCAATGGATTGGTTGGTCAACCACAATGAATAAAAATTTAATGAAAAACAACAATAATCAACCTAAGTCCAATGAGATACGAAACCAATAGAGTACACCCCTAAAAATATCATCCAACAACAAGAAAACAATGGATAAAATGGGCCTTACAAAAACCAAACTTCTAAGGGATATCAAGTCCCCATAATGTTGGCTAGAGAAGGTGTGAGGAACAATTACAATAAACCTGACATGAAAAACCTTATCGATGCAAGTACCTTTGTGAAAACAGGAACCCTTCAGGGAACTAAATTAGAGGTTTAATATTTGTCCCAGGTACCGAAAGTACTTCTCACTTGCAATAATCTATGTAGGTACCTAGTAAAATCCACTAAGCTTACCACTTCACAACATAATGGCCAAGAAGAAAGTCACAAGTAAAACCACACGCATGGGTAGGGTAACAAATCTTGAAGCTTAGAGAAGTGCTAACTCCCACAGAGGCACAATAAATTTTTAAACCCCCGTTAGAGAAGTAGTCCAAGTAGTTCAACAAACACCAAGACAAGTAGAGAGGGGATATCACTCCACTTTGCCCAATGTGAATTACTTCTTAACTCATGTGTTACAGGAGCTTCCCGACACACTGGTTGAAAAAATGGATTTTATTCTCATCAATGACTTCTAAATTTGGTTTATGTGGCCTTGGAGATTTCACTCTCCAATCCTACACCAAGGCCCTAAAATCCTATTCTATGTTGGTTTGCTACAAAGAAAAAGATTCTAATAGTTTTAAAATTAAGTGTTCTTTTTATCATGGTTGTTGATTACTCAAGGGAGTGGATTCCACTTTAGTGATGTTTTAGACTCTTTTCAAACCCAAATAAAGATAAATAATGAAAATGAAAGAGATGCAAATCTTTTCTTCTTCGATGAAAACTATCTAGGGGTAGGAACAAGAGGTTTCTTTTTATCAGTGTAGAACAAGATAACAATTACTGAATTCCAATGAACACCCAATTCAAAACACTTAATTATAGTGAACCATCAATCCAAATCACCCCCAATATGAAACAAGATCCCCCCCCCCCTGCACGTGTTTGATAAGAAGAACAAATGAAAAAATTAAACTAGCAAACCATGCAAAATGTTTAACTTAGACCAAAGGATAGAAAAGCATGCTAATCATATCAACAAACTAACCGTGCATAAAAAATCAAATATGCATGATAATTATCTAATACATGAAAATCAAATATGGATTGATTCACAATCATACATGTGAATCAATCATCCATGCAAATCATCTATGCATATAAATCAACAATGCATGCAAGTTAATCATGCATGAAAACCATCACATGCATGCAAAATAGTAATTTGCATAAATCAACTATGCATGCAAGTTAATCACACATGCAAATCAGAAATCTGTGAAAATTGGCTATGCATGCAAATTAATCAAGCATGAAAATAATCTCATGCATGCAACTCATCTCGTGCATGCAAATCAACAAATTCTAAAAATCATCTATGCATACGGAAACACAAAGAAAATTAACAATCTAATCATATCAACAAACTAACCATGCATAAAAATCAAATATGCATGATAATTATCCATGCATAAAAATCAAATATGATTGATTCACAATCATACATGTGAATCAATCATCCATGCAAATCAGCTATGCATATAAATCAACAATGCATGCAAGTTAATCATGCATGAAAACCATCACATGCATGCAAAATAGTAATTTGCATAAATCAACTATGCATGCAAGTTAATCACACATGCAAATCAGAAATCTGTGAAAATTGGCTATGCATGCAAATTAATCAAGCATGAAAATAATCTCATGCATGCAACTCATCTCGTGCATGCAAATCAACAAATTCTAAAAATCATCTATGCATACGGAAACACAAAGAAAATTAACAATCTAACATGCAAATCAAGAAGAAATCAGCTGGAGAAGAAAAGGTGAATGAGGAAGAAGGAGAATAGCCACACACTTTTTTCAGAGAGCAGATAAAGTAGAGAAAGAAAAGGAAATTAAATCTAAGGGAGATTTTGGGTTCATCCCCAGTGGAGTCACCAATTATATTAATGGATATCTCCCTCCTACGGATAGGTGGATTCTCCCTTAGATATACCTTTGATCCAATACAAACTGTTGATAGATAATATTGTTTTCCTAGATCTAATCATATTATTTTCATCTTACTCTTGAGGGAATAGAGGCGTGCCTTGTGAACGAATGGTTATCCTTATATGTCCAGATGACACATGTGGAGAGATCCAACTCTGATTCCTTTTCTCCACTTCCTGCACACAAGAGATAAATGAATACCAATCTATGAATCCTTTTAAGTGTAAAAGAAACTTGAATCCAATAAGATCTACTCTATTCAATAATGAACCACAAATCATGTAATCGAAAAGACAATTAATGAAGGGGAAAAGTAACATTTATCTATATTGATAAATAGAGAACCTTACATCAAGCTTGAATCCTTCAATCCTTGTGTTGTAGTCCTCCTTGGTCCTTTCCTTTGATCTTCCTTCATCCTCACTCTCTTGGAATTCCAACAATGTAAATTTACTTTCAATTATTTCTTCCTTCTCCAAGAAAACTTCCATGCATAAATAACCCAACAAATATTTCCTCCATGTCATGAGATAATGCACCATCTTTGAGCTTCCAAAGATTACTAAGGACATGCATTGGCTTGAAAACTAGTGATTTACCACCTAGTCTTAGTTAACTATTCATTCAATCCATAGTTGACTATATATTCTCAAGTGGAGTGAATTAATATTATCCACATGTGAGACACACTCTTGGTGACAATTCCAAGGGAGGCATATTCTCTTGTTGATAATTCAAATGTATGCATGCAAGACTAGAATTCACTTAGTCATGAAATGGGAATTATCTCCTAAAATCAAGGAAGGAAGTGCTCTTCATCCTAGTAAATAGAAATTATCTCCTAAAATCAAGGAATGAAGTGCTTTTCCTCCTAGTAAATAGGAATTTACATAATGGTGGTTTATGGGCCCATGGTTTTGGAAACCCATGGTAATTTCCCATGGTATGACATGGTAGGTATTTTCCCATGGTTTTGGAAACCCTGTTAGGTACATGTGTATGCATACTCTAGTACTTTTGAGAAGGTCTTCTATGTGCCCCTAGGGTGGAAAATATAATTGTAATAGGAAGAAGTAGACCCCCCAAGACCCATTTATTATGACACTAAAGGAATTATCGATAAAGAAACCTCAATGAAATGCAGTGAGGTTTACCCGATGTTCAATGATCAAAGTTTTACCCAAGGGGAAGAAGATGGTGCTGACCTCAAGGTATTCAAGAAAATTAGAAAATCAAAGTTGTATAAGGTGGAATCCCATGCAACAATACCCCCCTGCATAGAGGCCATCTCATGGATAGCGAGACATGTGAACTTGGAGACTAGCTACATTCTCAATGCTAGGGAGCACCCAATAACATATTTTGAAGCAACAACTATAGCCTCCTACTACCACCTAGATAAAGGAGAATTATCATTGGATGAAAATTTTATTAAGAGATTCCCACTTAATTCCAAGGATTTGTTTAAGGTTTGTTAGAGGTCCATCAATCCGTTTAAATGAAGTCCCTCGGGCGAGTATCCCATCAACTTGATGAGAACACCTTAACAATATGCTATGGAAACACTGTGTAGATTGTATGGGGAATCCAACACTTCGAAATTCCTGATGACTTGGGAACCTCTCATTTACTACATCACTGATGTAAGGTCAAATTTCAATTGAGATGACATTCTATCAACATCTCTGGAAGAATAAATTAGAGAAATTAAAGAGACCATCCCTGGGCAACTTCCTATTTTTCACATGTCCTCTTATCTTCTGGACATGGTATGCATATGCCATGCATATCCAAAGATGGGTTGGGTTTGGTAGCCAAGCAAGCCTCCAATCCACATTTATTGCAAGGTGCTATAGGAGCACAAGTATAGAATGGAATATCACAAGATCTATGATCACTTACTAGCACCGTTGTTCCAACTTATCTTTGATGCACCTTTCCCTTGAATGATGGAAAAAGAATAGGAAATAGTCCAAAGGATAGGATATTGGTATCTTTTGGAATATGGTACATATTGAAAATATACGAAGCCACCAAAGCTCCACATTTACTTCCAATATTCGTTCCATAAAAGTTGGTATTACAAGAAATTTCCTACCATATTGTCATTCACAAAGTGGGCACAACTCTTTATAGGGACAAGAAGTCCATTTGAAGAAATTATTCCTTTGAAGAAATTATTGTTGGGTATGTGTTATATTATTTGCACGAGTAGTAGTGTCTGCATTGCATCGTGTGTGAAAGAGGGTTTGAGGGGGGCAAAGCTCCCCATGTGGGGGTTCGGGGGCAATTCCCTCAATAATTTTTTTTTCCTTGTGAAATGTGTCACGTTTTTTCCTTGTTTTTCGTGTTGCCTTGATTTTAGTGTCCATTGATGGGCAGTTTTTTGGAACATGGTTTTTTATCGATCGTTTTCTATTTTCGGTTAAGGAATTAGGGTTGTTGACTAATCTAGGTCATTGGGTTAGGGTTTTGGATGGCGTTGGCTCCTGTATGTGTATTGTATTGTAAACAATGTATCACTATGAATGAATATAGAATATGTTGGTTTTCCTGGTTTGGGTTGCCAAGGGAAAAATATCTGTGTAATTTTTGTATTTGCCATTGTATATTTTCTATTCTTTTTACTGAAAATTTGTTTGTAGTAAATATTGTATAATCTTAAAATCTACAATTGGTATCATAGTTTTGTTGGCTTCAAGGGGATGCCTTTGTGGTCAAGGGTTTGGCTCGGGACTATGACAATCCTTGTTACAGTGGGAGATCTGTGGTATTGATTTTTCAAGTGAAAATAAATGGAAATAAATTTGAAAATGGAGATCGAGAAGTTTAATGGGCAAAGTTTTGAGGTATGGAAGCTCAATATGGAATATAGGTTGGTGGACAAAGATCAGTGGATCATGGTATATCCAGGTACTGCACCTACAAGAACTTCAACAGATGACTGGAAAGAGTTGGATAGGAAGGCGAAGAGCACAATCTGACTGTGTCTCTCAAATTCAGTATTACTGAATGTGTCAGAGGAAGCTACAACCAAGGATTTATGGGATAAGTTGGGGAAGTTGTATCAATCTAAGTCCCTATTAAATAAACTATTCATGAGAAATAATTTGTATAACTTGACGATGAGAGATAGAGACTTGGTGGAAAATCATTTGAATGCCTCCAATTTTGTGGTAAGTCAGTTAGTATCTGTTGAGATTAAAATTTTAGATGAATATAAGTGTATCAATTTACTGTGTTCTTTACCAAACTCGTGGGATATTCTGGTTGTGGCCATAGGTAGTAATACAACTGCCTTGAAGTTTGATGAAGTGGTATCATACTTGTTGTCATAGGAGATGAGACAAAAGCATATGGAAGGATAGAGAACATACACATTATTTGCAAGAGGACGCTCCCAGGAAATAAATAGATCTAAGTTCTCAAGTGGGAGATCTAAGTCTAAGGGCATATCTAAATCTCACAGAAAGTTTGTAAAGGTATGTTGGAGAGGTGGAAAAGAATGGCACTACAAGAACTAGTGTAGATCCAAAGTTGAGAAAAAGAAGGGATTTGGAGAATCTCCTTCTACAAAAGAAAAAACCTCCAAGGAAGAAGGAGGGGATGTGTACTTGGCTTCTTCAGGAGGGGATGTAAGGGAGATCAAGAGGCATGGTTGGTTGACTCAAGTGCATCCTTTCATATGACTCCCCATAGGGAGTGGTTATGTGAATATGAAATGTATGATGGAGGTAATGTTTTCTTAGGTGATGATTCGACAACCAGAATCATAAGACAAGAAAAATTCAAGTTGAGGCTCATAGATGGAAGGATTAGAACACTGCCTGGTGTTTTGAACATCCCAGGTTTGGCCAGAAATTTTATTTTTGTAATCAAAATGGATGATGCAAGGGTAAAAACAATATTTGAAAAGGAAACTTGCAGGGTGGTTCAAGGAGCAGTAGTGTTGTTGAAAGGAGTTTGGTTTGGAACTTTGTATAAGCTGTAAGGAAGAAATATTAGTGATGGGTGTAATAGTTCTATTTTTCTTGATATTGGATTTGAAGAAGAAAGAACTCCTATAGTATCTGGAGAAAAGGCTATGATGTGACATCAAAGACTAAGGCATATCAGAGAGAAGGTTCTTTGACTACTACACGGTAAAGGTATGGTTGAAGGTATGTCTAATTTCTCTTTGGATTTTGATTTCTGTGAACATTGTGTATATGTGAAGCATAATCAAGTAAGATTCCCCTCTAGTGCAATGATGGCAGAAGGAAATTATAGCTAGTTCATAGTGATGTTTTTGGACCTGTTTCAGACCCATCATTGGGAAACTTTGTGTACTATGTCTCGTTTATAGATGGATTCTCTAGGAATACTTGCATATATTTCCTTAGGAAGAAATATAAAGTATTTGACATGTTTAAAGGGTTTAAGGTTCTTGTTGAGAATCAAACAGAGAAAATAATTAAGGTGCTAAGGACAGATAATGGTGGAGAGTTATGTGGGAATGAATTTGAAGAATTTTGTAAGAAATGCGGTATAGAAAAGAAGAAGGTTAATCCATATACATCTAAGAAGAATGGAGTTGCAGAAGGGATGAACATGACGTTGATGGAAAAATCAAGGTTCATGCTCAATGGTGTCGGGTTAGGGAAATAATTCTTGGTAGAGGCAATGGGTACTGCATGTTACCTGGTCAACAGATCACCCTCATCAGCGCTAGATGAAAATACTCCACAAGAGGTATGGATTGGTAAGAAACCTTCTCTCACACATCTCAAGGTATTTGGCTATGATGCATATGTTCATATTCCAAAGGAACAAAGGAGTAATCTAGATAAGAAGGATGAAAAGTGTATCTTTATTGGGTATAAAGATGGTCTCAAAGGTTATAAGATTTGGAACCTAGAAACTAAGAAGGTAGTGTATAGCCGAGATGTGGTATTTAGAGAAATGAAGGATGTTGTTAAATAGGAAGTCCTACCAAGTAAGGAAGAACTAGAGAAAATAGAGTTTGATTTAAAGGATGATGAATCAGACTCTACAGAAGAACAAGAATAAGAAGAAGAAGATCCTCATACTCCAATATTGAGGAGATCAGTTCGAGAAAGAAGGCTACCAGAAAGGGATACTCCATCTGATTTTCATTCAAATTTTTCTTTGTCTATTACTGATGATGATCCTAGAACTTTCAAGGGGGAAGTGGATTCAGAGGATGGAAATCTTTGGAAAAAGGCCATGGACGAAGAAATGGTAGCCTTAGATAAGAATGAGGATTGGGATATAGTGGAGTTGTCGACTGGAAGAAATCCCATTGGCATCAAATGGGTATTTAAAAAGAAGCTGAATGCAGAAGGAAAAGTGGAGAAATAGAAAGCTCGATTAGTAGAAAAGGGTTATTCCCAGGCTGAGGGAATTTATTTTGGTGATATTTTTTCTCCTGTTTCCAAGTTAACCTCTATAAGATTTTTTTTATCTGTTCCTGTTGCATTTGATTTTGAATTAGAATAGATGGATGTGAAGACACCATTCCTACATGGGGATCTGGAAGAAGAAATCTATATGAAGCAGCCATAAGTATTTGTTGTGGAGGGAAATAAGGAGTTGGTATGCAAGCTGAAAAAGTCCCTCTATGGTTTAAAACAATCACCAAGGATGTGGTATCAAAAATTTGATACTTATATGTTGGGACTTGGTTTCAAAAGAAGCAAAGATGATCACTGTGTGTATTTTAAATTAATTGGTGATCATTTGATTTATTTGGTATTGTATGTGGATTACATGCTGTTGATAGGAAACAACAAGGAGATTATCCAGGATGTGAAAAATAAGTTGTCCTCTAAAT
>SNQJ01S0065086.1:0-25210 GCA_010110895.2 Picea sitchensis | reverse complement strand
CAACAAGGAGATTATCCAGGATGTGAAAACTCAGTTGTCCTCTAAATTTGACATGAAGGATATCAGTGCTTCAAATTTCATTTTGGGCATGGAAATTAAAAGAGATAGGAAAAAGTGGAAACTTTGGTTAAATCAGATAAAATATGTTGAGAAAATATTGCAGAGGTTGAATATGCAAGAATGTAAACCAATCAAGGTTCCTATTCCTGTTGGTGTAAAGTTATCTGTGGCTTAATGTCCTAAGACACAGGGAGAGCAGGAGGACATGTCTCATGTTCCATATGCAAGTGCATTTGATAGTTTGATGTATGCAATGGTCTGTACTAGACCGAACATTGCACAAGCAATGGGAGTTTTGAGTAGTTATATGTCAAAATCAGGGAAGGCGCATTAGACAACAGTAAAAAGGGTTTTCAGGTATTTGTGTGGCAGTGCTAGCTATGGATTGTGCTACCAAAGAAGACCAGTATTGGAAAGAGTGGTGGATATACATGGCTTTGTGGATGCATACTGGGCTGGAGATTAGGATCGTAGGTATATACAAGTGGGTATGTATTTAACCTGTTTGGAGGAGCGATAAGTTGGATAAGAAAAAGACAAGTTGTAGTGGCACTTTCAACTATAGAAGTTAAATACATGGCAGCCACTCATGCAAGTAAGGAAGAAATATGGTTACAAAGATTGTGTTCAGGTATTGGGTTGGTACAACAAGTTGTAAGGATAGATTGTGACAGTCACAATGCAATTTGTTTTTGGCGAAGAACCCAACTTATCATTCAAAGATAAAGCATATTGATATTCAATATCCCTTTGTGAGAGACATGGTTCAAGAAAAGAAAGTATTGCTGATGAAGGTGGACACTTTGAAAAATGTTGCAGATTCATTAAAAAAATCTGTGAGCACTGGGAAGTTCTCTTGGTGTAGAGGATCCATGGGCATTGTTGCCCTGGATTTTTTACTATGTAACCCTGTAACCCCCTATATCCAAAGAAAACAACAAGTGGGAGAATGATGGGTATGTGTTATATTCTTTGCACGAGTAGTAGTGTCTGCATTGTGCCCGATGCATAGGGGGGTTTGAGGGGGGGTACAAGGGGAGAAATCACCCCACACAGGGGTTAGGGGGAAGCGCTCATTTTTTTCTTGTTTTTCGTGTTTCCTCGATTTTTGTGTCCATTGTTGGGAGGTTTTTTGGCACATGGTTTTTTGAAGATGGTTTTCTATTTCCTGTTAAGGAATTAGAGTTGTTGACTAATCCAAGTCATTGGGTTAGGGTTTTGGATGTCGCTGGATCCTATATGTATATTGTATTGTAAACAATGTATCGCTATGAATGAATATAGAATATGTTGGTTTTCCCAGTTTGAGTTTTCAGGGGAAAAATCTCTATGTAATGTTTGTATTTTCCATTGTATATTTTTTGGTATTTTTACTGAAAATCTATTTGCAGTAAATATTGTACAAGGTTAAAATCTACAATTAACATAGCAGGCCTAGGATGAAATGGACATAATTACTTCCTTCCACTTCGAGGAAGAGAGGTTCTGGATGCATGATCATATGAATGTGGTAAATAAACATTTCCTTAGCCACAAGCACATATAGAACTACACAACATACACCTAGGAAGAAGAGAAGATTCAATGTTGTGCCCGGACATACCATGAGGCCATATTCAAATAAAAGGGAAATCCACTGGGAAGAATACAAGATGAAAAAAGATCCCGAGAGACCCATAACAAGGATTATAAAAATGTAGCAACAACAATAGCAGAAGCCACGACCACAACTTCAACCTTTGAATCAACAACAACACCATAAGAAGAAAGAAAAATAAAATTTGTTGAAGGGGAAGAAAACATGAGGAGAAAGGAAGTTATGTTGGGTATGTGTAATATTCTTTGCATGGTTAGAAATAGTTTCTACGTTGCGTCGAGAATGCAGGGGGATGGAGCCCCCCCCCCAGGAAGTTATGTTGGGTATGTGTGGCTATTCCCTTTTGCATGGTTAGAAATAGTTTCTACGTTGCGTCGAGAATGTGGGATGGAGCTCCCCCCAAAAAAATTCATGCTTGGCAGTTTTTTGTGTCTATTTTTGGGTGGTTTTTCAACACATGGTTTTTGTCGATGGTTTTCTATTTCCGGTTAAGGAATTAAGGTTGTTGACTAATCCGAGTTATTGGATTAAGGT
This sequence comes from Picea sitchensis, assembly GCA_010110895.2. Classification (NCBI taxonomy): domain Eukaryota; kingdom Viridiplantae; phylum Streptophyta; class Pinopsida; order Pinales; family Pinaceae; genus Picea; species Picea sitchensis. The sequence goes on along the minus strand of SNQJ01S0065086.1, from coordinate 23,019 downwards.
TTTGGATGCTACGAGATCCTATATGTAAATTGTATTGTAAACAATGTATTAGAGATGAATATCGAATATGTTGGTTTTCCTGATTTGGGTTTCCAGGGGAAAAATCTCTATGTAATGTGTGTATTTGCCATTGTATCTTTTATGTTATTTTAATTGAAAATTTGTTTGGAGTAAATAATTATACAAGGTTAAAATGTACAAGTTGAAGAGGAAGAGTAGAGAAAACAAAGGGAAGACGATGAAGCAGGAGTATCCAAGTGATAAAGAAAAAAGGAAAATGTGCAGAAGAAAAAAGAGGACGCAGTCGAACATTAAAAAAAATAATAGGAAGTTGTAGCTAAAGTAGAATTTAAAGCCAAAGAAACAGTAGAAGATGAAGCCAAGACAACAACATAAGATAAAGAGGTAGCATTGGTAGAAATAGAATGGAGAGCAAAAAATTAAGCAACAATAAAAGAAACAAAGGAGGAGAAAAGGAAACAAGATGAGGAAGCATTGAACAATAATTCTTCTCCTATGGATACATATATCCCGAGGTCATCAGGGGAATCCACTCTCCCTGATGGGAACTTCCCACTCAATGAAATTGGATTGGGACTCTTCATGCCCTCGAAGGCTTGCAATGTGGTCAATCTAAAGACTTTTTGATTTGATAAGGCCTCCATAAAAATTGTACAACAACAAACCAAGATGCTCCCAGTCACCAAGAAATCTCCCCTGTCAATTATTACAGAAAACATGGTGACATAAGATGTTAGAAAGGACCCAATTTCCATTGCATCCATTGGTTTTTCCTTCACAATGGAATGTGAAAAAAATATCAAAGACTTCATCCACACAAATAAATAAAAGGATTGGAAGAAGAAGTTAGGAATAGGAAGAAAGATAAGGGTATCCTCAAGGAGTTCAGGATATGCACAAAAAGAGTCAGGAAAAAACTCCATGAGATGGATACTGACATGTATGAAAAACTCCAAGTCTTCCAGCAGTTGGAAGTGCAAATCATATCCCAACATAACTTGGTGCAGTCCGAAAACATTGAATTTTCCGCCATTGGCAAAGGTTTGAATGATATGAAACAATGGATTGTTGAGAACCTAGATTCCCCAACCGGCTTGCCTCACATCGTGGAGTGGGACAGGAATATTGACTATGCCTCCCTTGATAGATACTAGTAATCTAGAGAGAAGGATGAGAGGGAAACAAATAATTCCCTAGCCATCTGTGCACAAATTCACAAGTTAGTGCACATTTTGACACATAAATGACACCTACCTCCCATTTAATAACTTGGAAAAAATAAATCTGGTCAAATGAATTTTGAAGAAATCCATCTAAATATTAAGCAAATAAAAGCAGATGATTAGGCTGCCACTAGGGTAACATCTGATCTAATGGAAGAACATCTCGTCAAGCCAGCTAGGACACAAAATATGATTCAGACTTTCATGCTTAACTTGATAAGAGACATGAAAACCCTCTTACACAACTCAACCTCTCAAAAATATTCCCTAGAGACACTCCTATACCATAGAGCCATCGCCATCATAGGAAAACATGAAGGTTGGGAAGATTATTTGAGAGACAAAGAGAAAAAAAGAAAGACAAAATAAAAAATTTGAGTTTGTCTACAACCATCTCTTATTTTTCCTTTTTGTCAACTTTAATCAATTTCATTGTATTGTAACACTTGTCAACATCATTTGAAAGGGGAAGTTGAAGGGAATTGTAACTTCTTCTTGCAGAATCCAATAAGACCCCATAGGAAGTTACTAAGTTTACTAAGTAAAGGAAGAGGCCCATTTTGAAAGGGCTCTTCAAGCATTGTAAATTCAAAAACTATTTTCGGAATTAACATTGAGAAGCCCTTAGGGCCGATTTTGTTAGACATAATTACTCTTGTTGATGGCTAGTTTTTTGTGACTTATTTCTAGTAGGTTGTTATGTTTTTTTTATGTACTGTAAGAATGTTGTCTCATTTATAGAATTTTCTTGTGCTAATAGAAATTTATTGCAATTTAGTTTCTTCTCTCTTATTATTTATTCTGAGATGATGAATAGTCTATGCATTTGATTTTGTAAGATCAGACTAATATGGTTATGGATTTGTATGTCTGTGTTATCTAAATTTTTTACTTCTTAAAAACTATCTGGAAGAAGTCTTCATAGGGATTCGTGGCATTTCCGACTGCTCATTAATTACTTTAGTCACTCCTAGATAGGATAGGATAGATTAGATTTTATTTCTGCAAGTAGTTATTTTGCATCTTCATTCTGCATTGCATTCATAACCATTTAATCATACCCCCCAACCCATTAATGGAATTTGGGATAGAATCTGGATGGGTCTCCTAAACCAAATGGTCCACGGTCTAATTGGGATCATGTATTGAGGAGTACCACTATCTGTTGAAGGGCATTGTTCCTGGATCAATATAATTGGTGTTATATGGAGGGCATGAATTGTATGGCTAGCAGTAATCTTTGACATTTGCTTGGTCAGTCCCCTGATAATATCCCTATCGAACTACGACTACCACATATCTCTTTTAAGTAGTAAATTACCTTTGAAGATTCTAATCCTGCATTACAAAGTTTTATTACTAGGAGTCTAGAAACCAATCTCGAGTCTTGCTACGCTATTCTTAACGTGGAGTTTGTTGAAACTTGATGCATTACCCATTCTTTATCTAAGCTACTTGGCCACTTACCTATAGATTCAACACTACCTAGGAGGAGAGCTGCCCATAAACCTTTGAATTAGTCTAATATTCTTGTTGACTCCATTGAGGATTTGGTTGAGGACGTGTTACAAGAAATACCTCTACCTTTGTACCATATACCTCCTACACCTCCAATTTCTACCCCTCCTAGTTCTGAACACCACTTTGAAGGTGAACATTCCATATTTGATTCTAACGAAAACATAGATCAAAATCAAAATATAGTCCCAACATGGATGTATGAAGGAGACTTACACTTACCCGAGCTTATGGATGAACTTCCTAAATGACCAAAAAGATTCCTTCTAAAGTTTGACTTAGACAAAGCTTGTTCTCTGGAAGATCACATCAAGAACTTCTATTAAGCCATCTGACTCTTGAATATTTACCATGAAGATGTGGTATGTAGGCTCTTCCCTTATTATTTCAACGATAAGGAATATACATGGTATTATAACCTACCGGTCAAATCCATAACCTTTCAGAATGAATTTTGAGAAATCATTCCTCGAGAAGTTTAGAGACGAGAAAAATCCCGCAACCTTGTTCAAATAACTAGTGGCTTTAAAAATGGAGATAAATGAGAAATTCAAGGATTTAAACCAACGTTCCACCACCATCCTCAATAGGTTCCCTACTAAGTCTACTCCTGTTGAATCCATGAACGTAGAATATTACACTTTGGCATTGCACCCCTTTATAGGCATGTTTGTTAAGCGAGATGGCAAAGTTACTTTAGCCCAACTTTTCAAAGAATCCAAGGAGGTTGAGAAATATTTTTTCTCTTTTGGTATCCATACAATAGCCAAGGATACCAACACAACTGGGAAGAAACCCTTACTTATAACCCCCCCCAGAAAAAGAGTTGAAGGACCTAGACAGTGTAGTCAAGTTGGTTAAAAAGTTGTCCAATGAAGTAGTCGATCTCAAGAAAAATGTTGGTGAAGGGTATTCCAACAAGAAATATTTCCACATGTTCTTTAAAATGAATTATAACCCACATAAACCACCAGAAACTCCTAGTCTTACATTAAATCTATATTGTTTCGATATGGACAAATTTTTTTCCTATCATCAAATGAACCATTCCAAAAACAATTTCCCTCAATGGATTAATTCCATGACCCTCATCACCAAACAATTGTTATATCAAAAATATGTTGTTGATGACCAAACCAAATAAATAGAAAAAGAATAAACCACTGAGGATAAGGGAACCATGGAGGAATCAACCATGTTTTTGTGGGACTGGTATTTAGACATAGATGATGACCAAGTAAAATATATTTATGTAGGAGATACGCAAATATCAAACACTTCTCCTAAGAAATATAACTTGTGCAACAAAGCGGTATTATCCATCACTCCTTTACCTTTGAAATTTGTCCCTACCCCTAGGAAAATAAGTCCTCCCATGACTTCTTAGAAGACAAAAAATCTTTCATAGGGCAGCATTAGTCTCAACACTTCTCAACGAAATCCCGAATAGATCTAAAAGCCATGCCTTAGAATACAACATCCTTGAGGGCCTGAAGAAAACCGAAGCTAATATTTTCCTATATTATATCTATGCACTACCTCAACAACGAGATCTTATCCTTGACACATTCAATTCTACTAACCCTCAAAAAAATATTGTTGTTGTAATGGACAACACTCCCAAAATTGCTAAAATGAAAACATAGGACAACGTTGAAGAAAAGTCCATTGTAAACACAACTAGTATAGGGTCGCACTCTATATCCTAGGTCCCACCTTTTCTCCTCTCATTTGAAATTTTCAATTTCAATGTGCAGAACTTCTTAGAGGACTCTAATTCTTCCTTGAATGTGATTCCCTATTCGGTTTGTCAAAAGATAAATGTTTTTTCTAGAAAAGAGAACTACTAGGATCATAAATTAGATAGATCAGATGTCAAGGTAATGGGTGAAATCAAAGACGTCATAATTATATTAGATTATAAACCCAGAGTGTATCAATTTATTGATATTATTGTAGTGGATATTCCAAAATATTACGATTTATTGTTGAGCAGGGACTAGTCTAAAAATTACAGGGCTATTTCTCTACAGACTGGACTTTGCTCTGGCTTCCATACAAGGGAAGAACAAACCAAATCAGAGTGAATAAAAAATCCCACATGAAGCACATGACAATTGATCTTGAAGGTAAGAATGAACCTATCAGTTTCTCTCATACTGCATTGGGAAATTTTTTTTTAGAGGTTGACCATGGTTTCTATGTAGCACAACCATCTTCACTCTAAGCAAAAAAACAATCCAAACTCTTCCATTGCACCTGGATTGAATAAAATGATTGTAATATATTATAAGTAGATAGTTTTTGTTTTACTAACTCAATTTTAGGTACTAACATTTGGACATTTTTCTTTGATGACTCCATATCACAAGGAGTTGGGGAAGGTTGTATACTCATTGACCTTGGAAAACATAAAACTCTTATACCATTATGTCTAGAGTTTGAATGCACCAATCACTCTACTAAACATGAATCCTTGTTCCAAGGCCTGAAAAAGGATATTGATCTCAATGTAAAATGCCTATGATTTTTTGGCGAATCAAAAATAGTTGTTAGATAGGTAAGGAATATTATACAATGTATGTCTCCCCATATGAAAGGTTACCAACATGAGGTATGGAACTTAATAAATTATTTTGATGCATTTAACATTACTTCCAGACCTCGCTCTAATAAATTTTTTGCAAACAATTTAGCTAACACAACATCTAGGTTCATACCCTTGAATAATGGTTTTACTATTGAAGTTCTTTTCAGGATTTATGTACTCGAAACCGTCACCAAATAGAGGGTGTTTAAAAATGACTCTCAACTAGTAGACTTCCTTACTAGTGCTAACATATTCCAGGATTCTATGATAGACAATGAGGTACATGACTAACATAATTTACAGGATTATCGGGATGAAATGAGTAAGCTCAAGGATGAATACATCCAAATAAATGTATTTTCACTTGAGAATATTTTTTATTTACAATCGATATTTAGAAAAACAATGAATCCAAGTATGAACAACTCAACCATTATGCATGATTTGGTGAATCTAGGCAATCTTGAACAATCCAAAATTTTCAACTTAGGCACTTTTTGTTTGGAGGTAGAGAAACATACCTTCATAATGTTGTTCAAGAAGTAATAGGATGCATTTGCATGGAGATATGAAGATATGAAAATGTATGACACTCGCATCATTCAATACATCATTCCCATCAAAGAGGGTGTCAAACCATTTCAGCGGAAACTCAAGAAGATACATCCCACTCTTGAGCCACTGATCCAAAAGGATCCAAAAAAATTACTGGATGCTCGGATTATATTCAAAGTGTGACATTCTACCTAGGTGTCAAATATGGTACATGTTAAAAAGAAGTTAGGGAAAATTAGGTTATGTGTAGATTTCAGAAATATTAACCAAGCCTATGACAAACATAACTACCTCGTCCCCCGACGGCACAAATACTCTAGCTTGTCTCTGGTTCTTAGAGGTTTTGTCTTCTAGACGAGTTTTCTAGATATAATAAAGTTATCATAGTAGAACCAGACCAAATGAATACCACTTTCAGAACCAAGTGGGGAACATTCACATATCAAACAATGCCCATTGGATTGATTAATGTAGGAACAAATTTCCAAAGGGAAATGGACATATAATTTAAAGTTCTGGTCGTTCAGATTGTGGTGATATACCTCGATGACATTATGGTGTATTCCAATAAGAGAGTTGATCACCCGCACCACCTAAAATAGATTTTCGAAAGATGCAGGAAGTACGACATATTTATGAATCCTAAGAAAATAATCCTTTTTTTTCATAAGGAAAACTATTGGGGAACATAATTTCTAAAGATGTGATATTTATCGACCCTAAATGTACTAAATCCATCATACAGATCCCCATTACCAAACAAAAAGAATTCTATGAAATCATTTTTCGGGAAGATAAATTTTGTAAGAATATTCATATCTGACTTAGCCGAAATAGTTAAAACCCTTCAACAAATTATTAATAAGGTAACTCAGTTCAAATGGACATCTATTGAGAAGGAATATTTTGAGAAATTTAAATATACCATAGAATCTTCCCCTACACTTCAAAGTCCAGATTTCTCCAAAGATTTCTTGTTGTATACTTTTGCTTCAGATAATTCTCCTGCAACAGTGCTCACCCAAAATGATCAACAAGGGAATGAATGCTTCATAGATTTCATGAGAATGGGACTTCAAGGTGTTAAAATAAACTATCCACCGATGGACATGCATTATTTTTTTGTTCACAAATCCATCAAGCATTGTAAACCTTACATACTAAAGAATCACACCAAGGTGATCGTCCCTCACCCAACAATCAAATCTCTCTTTGTGTAGAAGGAATTAGGTTAACAACGAGGAAATTGGATGAATTCTTTACAAGAATACGACCTATAATTTAAGCTAGGAACTATAGTCAAAGGTCAAGGCCTGTGCAATATAGCAACTGAGGCCATGGATTCTAAAGGTTAGAAGAAAGAAGGTTGGAAATAAGAACCAATACTATATGCACAACAACCTCCTTACATATCGACACTGGAGAAGTCATGGTACAATGACCTCAAGAAATATATTCAGCATGGAAATGCTCTTGAACACCTCAATGCTAAGCAGAAAAGGGCAATGAGATTAAAATTTTCACAATACGAGGTAGTCCACGATATCCTTTTTAGAATAAATTATGATGAAGTTCTCCTCCAATGCCTCGAGAAACAAGATTCCGACAAAGTCCTCAAGGAATTTCATGATGGACTAGCTGAAGTACATTTTATAGGAGAAAGTTTATCTTACAACATCCTAAGAGATGGATACTATTGTCCTAATGTGTTTAAGGATGCTCATATTTACTCCCCCAGCTGTGACATTTGTCGAAAATTAACTAGAAGAGAAAGCAAGTCTACTATTCCACTCCAACTTGATGTTGTTGGAGAATCATTCGAGTAGTGGGGGATAGATATCATTAGTGAGATCAAACCTCATTCATCTAGAAAAACATAGGTATATTCTCACCACCATTGATTTTTTCATGCATTTTACGGAAGTCGCGATGCTAACTAAGGTAAACAAATAAGTGGTGATTAAGTTTTTGGAACAACACATTATTAGCAGGTTTGGAGTACCTTACCCTTGTGTTTGATAATGCTACTTATTTATAATCATTCAAATTAATTGAGTTTTCTTATGAAACTAACTATTGATCCTAGGGAAATGGCCTAACGGAGTCTACTAAGAAAAACATGATTTGTATCCTGAAGAAAATGTTAGTTGATCAATAGAGAAATTGGCACAATGCTCTACCTAACGCCCTCTGGGCAGACCGAGTCACTCCAAAAGATTCTATAGGAACCTCCCCATACTTTCTTGTATGGGAAGGAATCCATTCTCCCCTTGAACATATATCTTCCTTCCCTTCAAATCACTCAATATTCATGCGGGAGGGAATGCCCTGTCATATAGAAATGCATAAACACCTTGCTAAAACTAGAAGATGACCGAGACAGATACAAAATGAAATTTGAGGCTCACTAGAAGACCATAAAATGATGGTTCGATAATAAATATGTTGGTGAAAAGGACTTTTAGGTAGGTGACCTGGTTCTCAAATGGGATAAGCCAGGCGAGGACAAAGGAAAACACTCTAAGTTTCAACAACTGTGGTTGGGTCCTTTCACCATTAAGGAAATTATTGGCATAGGCACTGACAGATTGAAAAACCTTGAAGGGGATGTGGATCTTCTCCTTGTCAATGACCAGATTCTCAAGAACTACATCATCTATATTTTTAATGCAACTCTCCTATACATAAATAAAGGAGTCAATTTTCCCATCTTTTTTTTTTGGTTTACGTATGTTTAATTCCCCTTATGATTTTCATTTTCATTACGTTTTGTTATTCTGGTTAAATTTCCCTTTCTCTCTCTCTCTTTCAATATTGTTTCCTGATATTTTCCAGAAATTTTGGTGCCGTGAATATGAACATTAGTCATGGTATGGAATATTGGTACTAGAAGCCTAAAAATATGCATTTTTAATCTAGACACACCTTTATGTATTCTCCAAATCACTATTGTGAATGAACCTAGGTCATATTCAACAAAGGAACATGATTCAATAACAAATGAGTCTTACATTCTTAAATTATTGCGAGAGTGAGCTAATGGTCATACCTAAGAGCGAGTTCTGTGCTTATGTGAAATTAATAGACTAAGACCAATTTTTGGGAGGCACCTGTAATACTCAAGGAATACTTCTCAGCGAGATAGCTCATGTATAATCAAGTTGGAAGATCTCACTATCATAGGTGTCATCATGCATTCCTTTAAAGGAAAATTGGAATCCGCCCATCCACCTCTCTCTAGAAATCAAGAGAAAATTATTTTATAAAGGTAAAGGCTTGGGGAAAGGCATTCCAACTCATGCAGAACATGCAAGTATATATTTTGGGCTACGGAAAATCGCTAGTAGAATACTAAGGATTGTGAATCGAGGGTTACTTCGTTAGGGCTATGGATGCTCACTAGCAGTGGAGAAACACCAGGGAAATGCAAAATCATCTTTCATTCTCAGAATTCTCGATGCATCACTACCTTGCAGTACTTATATTTCCTCCACAAGATGGTCCAATTTTAATTGGATATTTTTATTTTTAACCAACTCTAGGCATGGGCGTAATATTTCTCCTGCCTTATTCAAATTTCTCTCATAACATTATATATTTTGAAAATTTTGGGACAAACTCACTCTCCTTCTGGGCTATGCATGGTAAGTATTGTCATTCTTCAATTCTTTTTGTTTAGATGCTTATAGTATAAATTCATGGATTTTCCTAGTGTGTCACCAATTATTGTGCCAGGCACCAACAACTTCCCTTTTTCTTGTTTCATTTCTCAAAGAGTCATTTTTTTCCTGAAGAAATAGGGACCCTCCTTTTCATGTCTTAAGACTCTCTTGACTTGTCGTAGAGGCCAAGTTATTCTCATGATATACATTGAGCCTTTTCCAAACCTTCACTTGAATATTTTCTAACTTTCAACCCATTGACTATGACAATATCGGTAATTTATTCTTTTCCTCACCAATACATCAAGTATTGGAAAGTTAGCCTTTTCCTTGCCGATACTGAAAATTTCCCAACAGTGTGCAATTTTTTTTTATCTTAACCTTGCGTATCAGTGCCTATAAATTATTGGTCATTGACACATCAACATTCATATTTCCATCACCTACGATATGCATGGGACTTGAGTTATGATGAGTGCTTCTTGGAATATCGGCACCAATGAGATTATCCTCACCAACAAATCGACATACATCCACACATCATCACTGATACACTGGGACTGCAAAACTTGAAGGTTTTAACTAAATTCCTTCCTTCACATATCGACAATGACAACATTATCATCATCGATACACTAGGATACCAACTGCTTTCCACTTAATATTTTTGTGTCAAAGTGGTTTAGACATAACTCATCGATCCACTGGGGAAGAGAGGTTCTGAATGCATGATCCTATGGATGTGGTAAAGAAACATTGCCTTGGCCACAAGAACATATGGGACTACACGACAGATGCCTAGGAATAAGGGGAGATTCATTGTCATGCCCGAACATACTATGAGTTCATATTCAAGTGGAAGGGAAACCCACTGGGTAGAATCTCAGAAAAACAAAGATCCCGAGAGACCCAAAATGAGGTTGATAAATATGTGGTAGTAGTAGCAACAACAATAGGCTTAGAAACCATGACCATAGCTTCAACCTCCAAACCAACAACAACTATAGAAGAAGAAAAAAAAAGAAAATTCATTGACTCTGTTGAAGTGGAAGAAAAAAATAGGAGAAAATAATTAGAAGAGGAAGAGAAGAGGAAACAAAAGGAACTTGAGGAAGCAACAATGACCAAGTGAAAAATAAAAAAGGAAAAGTCGTAGAAGAAAAAGAAGGTCACGACTGAACACAAATGAAAAAAAGAGGAAGCTAGAGCTAAAGTAGCAACTGAAGCCAACGCAACAGTGGAAGCTGAATCCAAGGCAGTAGAGGAAGATGAAGTAGTAGCAGTGGTAGCGATAGAGAAGAGAGAAATAGATGGAGAAACAACAAAATAAGAAGAGGAGGAGAAAAGGAAACATGATGAGGAAGCATTGAACAATGATGCTTCTCTTATGGATACATATATCTCATGGTCATCAGTAGAAGCCCTACTCATTGGTGGGCACTTCCCTCCTAAGAAACTTGGATTGGGACTCTTCACACTCTCCAAGGTTCGTAAGGTGGTCATTATAAAGACATTAATATTAGACAAGGCCTCCATCAAAATTATACAACAACAAACAATGATTCTCCCAGTCACTAGGAAAGTGTTGATTTTAACCTTGTACAATATTTACTACAAACATATTTTCAGTAAAAAAAAGAGAAAAGATACAAAGGAAAATACAAACATTACACAAATATTTTTCCCCTGGAAACCCAAATCGGGAAAACCAACATATTCTATATTAATTCATAGTAATACATTGTTTACAATACAATATACATATAGGATCCTGTGGCATAAAAAACCCTAACCCAATGACCTGGATTATTCAAAAACCCTAATTCCTTAACCAGAAATATAAAACCATCGGAAAAAAACCATGTGTTGAAAAAACGTTGAACAATGGACACAAAATTTGAGCTGACACAAAAAACGAGAAAAAAATGTGACACGTTTCCCGAGGAAAAAAACTGTTGGAACTGCCCCTGAAACCCCCCAAGGGGGGGCTTAGCAACGCCCCCTCAAACCCCCTATGCTCCTAGAAAATAATATAACATGTACCCAACATTATCCCACTTGTTGTTTTCTTTGCATACATTGGATTATAGGATTAGATAGTCAACAATCTAGGGCAACAATGTCCATGGATCCTCTACACCAAGAGAACTTCTCAGTGCTCACAAATTTTGTTAATGAATCTGTAAAACTCTTCAAAGTGTCCACCTTCATCAACACCACTTTCTTTTCTTCAACCATGTCTCTTACAAAGTGATATTAAATATCAATATTCTTTGTCTTTGAATGATAAGCCGAGTTCTTCGCCAGAAAAATTGCACTTTGACCACCACAATCTATCCTTACAGCTTGTTGTACCAACCCAATACCTAAAAAAAATATTTGTAACCATATTGCTTCCTTACTTGCATGAGTGGTTGTCATGTACTCAACTTCTGTAGTTGAAAGTGCCACTACAACCTATCTTTTGCTCATCCAGTTGATTGCTCCTCCAAATAGATTAAACACATACCCGCTTGTAGATCTCCTACGATCCATATCTCCAGCCCAATCTACATCCACAAATCCATGTATGTCCAACACTCTCTCCAATCCTGGTCTTCCTTGGTAGCATAATCCATAGCTAGTAGTGCCACACAAATACCTGAAAACCCCTTTTACTATTGTCCAATGATCCTTCCCTAGTTTTGACATATACTTGCTCAAAACTCCCACTGCATGTGCAATGTCCGGTCTAGTACACACCATTGGATATATCAAACTACCAACTGCACTTGCATATGGAACATGAGACATGTCCTCCTCCTATTCATGTGTCTTGGGACACTGATCCACATAAAAATTTACATCAACAAGAGTGGGTACTTGACCGGTTTACATTCCTGCATATTAAACCTCTGCAATATTGTCTCAACATATTTCTTTGATTTAACCAGATTTTCCTCTTTTTCTGATCCCTTTTAATTTCCATTCCCAAAATGAAATTTGAAGCACCGAGATCCTGCATGTCAAATTTAGAGGACAACTGAGTTTTCACATCCTGGATAATCTCTTTGTCGTTTCCTATCAGCAACAATTCATCCACATATAAGAAAAAATAAATCAACTGATCACCAATTAATTTAAAAAACACACAATGATCCTCTTTGCTTCTTGTGAAGCCAAGTCCCAACATATAAGTATCAAATTTTTGATACCACATCCTTGGTGATTGTTTTAAACCATACAGGGGATTTCTCAGCTTGCATACCAACTCCTTCTTTCCCTTCACAAAAAATCCTTCTAGTTTCTTCATATAGATTTCTTCTTCCATATCCCCATGTAGGAATGTTGTCTTCACATCCATTTGTTCTACTTTAAAATCAAATGAAACAATAGCAGATAACATAAACCTTATAGAAGTTAACTTGGCAACAATAAAAAAAATATCACCAAAATCAATTCCCTCAACCTAGGAATAACCCTTTGCTACTAACCAAGCTTTATATTTCTCCACTTTTCCTTTTGCATTCAAATTCTTTTTAAATACCCATTTTTTTCCGATGGGATTTCTTCCAGACGAAAACTCCACCAGATCCCAAGCCTTATTCTTATCCAAGGTTGCCATTTCTTCATCCATGGCCTTTTTCTAGATCTTTCCATCCTCTGAATCCACTGCCTCCTTGACAGTTCTAGGATCATCATCAGTAATAGACCAAGGAAAATTTGAATAAAAATCAGATGGAGTATACCTTTCCGGTAGCCTTCTTTCACAAACCGATATCCTCAATACTGGAGTATGAGGATCTTCTTCTCACAATTCTTGTTATTTTGTAGAGTCTGATTCATCATCCTTTAAATCAATCTCTATTTTCTCTCGTTCTTCCTTACATGGTAGGACTTCCTGTTTAACAACATCCTTCATTTCTCTAAATACCACATCTTGACTATACACAACCTTATTAGTTTCTGGGTTCCAAAGCTTATAACCTTTGAGACCATCTTTATACCCAATAAATATACACTTTTTAGCCTTATTATCTATCTTAATCATGTTTTCTTTTGGAGCATGAACATGGGCCTGACAACCAAATACCCTAGATGTGTGAGACAAGGTTTCTTACCAATCCACACCTCTTGTGGATTTTTTTCATCCAACGTTGATGAGGGTGATCTGTTGACCAAGTAACATGCAGTACCCACTACCTCTGCCCAGAATTCTTTCGCTAACCTAGTACCACTGAGCATGCACCTTTATTTTTCCATCAACGTCATGTCCATCCTTTCTGCAACTCCATTATGTTGAGGTGTATATGGAGTAGTCTTCTGCCTTGCTATACCTCACTTCTTACAAAATTATTCAAATTCATTCTCGTAGAACTCTTCGCCATTATATGTACTCAACACCTAAATTATTTTCTCTATTTGATTCTCAACAAGAGCCTTAAACTCTTTAAAACTGTCAAAGACTTCATATTTCTTCCTGAGGAAATATATCCAAGTACTCCTCGAGAACTCATCTATAAATGAGACATAGTACATAGATTTTCCCAATGATGGAACTGATACAGATCCAAACACATTACTGTGAACTAGCTGTAAAATTACTTCTTCCCTCATTGCATTAGAGGGTAATCTTACCTGATTCTTCTTCCCATATACATAATGTTCACATAAATAAAATCTAGAGAGAAGTTAGACACACCTTCAACCATACCTTTACCACGTAGTAGTCGAAGACGCTTCTCTCTTATATGCCCCAGTCTTTGATGCCACAACATAACCCTAACCCAATGAACTAGATTAGTTAACAACCATAATTCCTTAACCAAAAATAGAAAACCATCAGCAAAAAACCATGTGCCGAAAAATCGCCCAACAATGGACACGAAAATCAAGGCGACATGAAAAACAAGACAAAAATGCGACACATTTCCCGAGGAAAAAAAAACATCTAGGGAGTTGCCCCCTAACCCCCGCGTAGGGGGGCTATCGCCCCCTTGCAACCCCCCTGCATGCTCGAAAAAGAATATAACACATACCCAACATAAATCTCCCATGTAAATGATTACAAAAACCATGGTGACGGACGATGTCAGGAAGGAATCAATTTCCATTACATTCTATGGAATTTCCTTCATGATAACATCGAGACAAAATATCAAAGCCTAGCCTGCGAAAATCAAGAAAAGGATGATTGGATGAGAGAATTGGAAGAACAATTTAGGCACGGGAAGAAAGATAAGAGTAGCCTCAAGGAATTCAAGATATGCACAGAAAGAGTTAGGACATAACTCCATTAGATTTCTATTGAAATGTATGAAAACCTCCAAGTCTTATAGTAGTTGGTGATACAAATCATAGCCCAATACAACTCGGTGCAGTCCAAAGACGTTGAATTTATTTCCATCAACGAAGGTTTGAATGATATGCAATGATGGATTGCTAAGAATCCAGATTCCCCAATTGGCCTACCTCGCATATCGAAGTGGGAAATAAAGTTTGACTATTCCTCCCTTAATATATTCCACCAAGTTGAAGAGAAGGATGAAAGGGAAGCAAATAATTCCATGGACATGTGTGCACAACTTCACAAGGTAGTGCATATTTTGACACATAAAGGGCACCTGACTCCCAATGAAGCGCTCGAAAAAAATAAGTCCGATAAACATATTTTTGAAGAAATTCAGCTAAATATGAAGAAAAGGAAAGAATATGCTGAGGATGTGACTAGGGAAATAGTCGATCTGATGGAAGAACGTCTCGACAAGCCAACCAAGACACAAAATATGATTCAATATTTCATGGTTATCTTGATGAGAGACATGAAAACCCTCTTGCGCAACTCAGCCTCTCATCAAGTTTCCCTACAGATGCTCCTATACCATAGAGTCATCACTATCATAGGAGAACATGAAGCTTGGGAAGCTTATTTGAGATAAAAATACAAATAAAGAAAGATGAAACAACAAATTAAAATTTATCAACACTGTCTCCTATTTTGTCTTTTTGTCAACTGTAATTAGTTTTGTCTTATTGTAACACTTGTCAACGTCATTTGAGAGGGGAAGCTAAAGGGACTTGTAACTGCTTCTTGCATAAACCAAGAATACCCCATAGGCAGTTAATAAGTTTACTATAAGTAAAGGAAGAGGCCCATTTTGGAAGGGCTCTTCAAGCATTGTAAATTTGGGAACTATTTTTGGAATTAATATTGAGAAGCCCTCAGGGCCGATTTTGTTAGAGAGAAATACTCTTGTTGATGGCTAGTTTTTTTTGAACTATTTCTAGTTGGTGGTTATGTTGGTTGTATGTACTGTAAGAATGTTTTCTAGTTTATATAATTTTCTAGTGCAAATAGAAATTTCCTGCAGTTTAGTTTCTTCTCTCTTATTATTTATCTAAGATAATGAGTATTCTATACATTTTATTTCACATCTCATACTAATCTAGTTATGTCATTGTATGTATTTGTTATCTAGATATGTTACTTCTTAACAACTATCTGAAAGAAGTCTTCACATGTATTAGTGGTATTTATGGCTTCTCATTAGCTACTGTAGTTTCTCCTAGATAGGATAGGATAGATTAGATTTTATTTCTGCAACTAGTTAGTTTTCATTTGCAATCTACATTGCATTCATAACTATTCAATCATCCCCCAAAACCCAGTAATGGAAACCGGGCTAGAGTTTAGATGGGTATCCTAAACTAAACGATGCATATTCTAATTAGGACAATGTACCGAGGAGTACCCCTATCTGTTGAAGGGAATTTTTCCCACTTCAATAGAAAGGAAATTGTCATTTTCATAAATGAAAAAACATGATTCTTTGTGGAAAATTAAACACACAACATAAAGTAAATGCGCTCATCCAAAACTACAAGCACTAGCTCCTATAGAATCCAACTACATAGTGGCTTTACTCTACCTACTAGATATCCTAATACATCAATGAACACCCTTCTTCCAAAAGGGAGAATATTTGCATGGTTGGAATCTCATTCAATATTTCAAAGCCTCTAGTACTAATGAGGCTTGGAAGGATTTAGCCATTGTTGTCTTGAATGTGAATCTTAAACTAGAAAATTTATGAATTTTAAATATGAGCTAAGTTACAGGATTCAATATTTAGATGTAAAGGCTCAAACTAAACTGCAAAATTTGAAAAATAATATATTCTAATAGAACATTAAAATAATCTAATGATCCACATCACCTGCTTCTCTAGATTGGCCCCCCTCTAGAGACTAGGGTGTTGGGATATACTATAACAACAACTTAAGTCACAATACAAATAAACTCGCAATGAATGTCACATAATTTATTGAACAAAGTTGTAGATTCCTTGTGTTTATTCCATAAATCAAAGTCTTCTACTTGGCTATCATCCAAAGAGAAAATTGGCCCCTCTTGAGGCACGAGTTCTCTTTTTATACACATAGTGTCTAAGTAACAAAATTAAAAAATGTCTAAAAAAAGATCTCAAGTGGTTACAACAGTTTTCTAAATTCATAAATGGTTCAAAGATTCTTACAAACCCACATTGAATTTGAAGTTTCATTGACTATCAAATTCATAACAAGTTGTGTGGGTTATAACAACATGCTCAAAATATGTTTAATATGGTTGTTGAGCCATGGATATAGGAAAATTTGTTTGTCTATGTTTAATATGGTTGTTGAGCCATGGATATAGGAAAATTTGTTTGTCTTTTGAGCTTGTTAAAACGTATTTGGAACTCATAAATATATGGAAAAACGAAATTGCACATGTGGATTTTTTAGAAATCCACCTTCCAACAATCAAAACCATGAATTTCATCCTTGAATCTCTTCCCCACATGATTGTAGCATTAAATTCGTGGTATCTTTGTTGATTCCCTTATTGGTTTTTTCTTGCTTGATTGTTGGGTTCTTAAATTTGTGGTATCTTTTATTAGATCTCTCCCCTTTTGATCTGTGGCTGCAAGAACGTGATTCGTTGTTGGAATGAAGGAAACATGCTCAATGAATTTGGAATAATTAGTTTATGTATCAGACAACATATGGCTAAAGTGGAGTGTTAAGTGTCGACTTCAATCCATGTGATGTAGAAATCCTCTAGAAACTTAAATGTGCCACAAAACCCCCTTTTGAAACTTGTATTTTTGGAATTGGAACCTTGGAAAATGGAGATGAAAATAGTGTAATAAATTGTGTTCATAGAGTTAATTCTTGTCTTTGAAATTAGTTGTGTCCAAGGTATGCATACATGGACCTATGGAAAAACTATAGGTATCATCAAATGTCCTTGAAAAAATCTTAAGTCAATACACCATTAATCCCTACTTATTGACATCAAGGAAAACTCAAGCATATCCCTATATCAACTCATCAAATACCACTGAAAGTAACCATTGCGAGTAATTAATCAATAATTTGTTGATCAATGGCCACAAAATGGGTTAGTTCAATAATCATAAGGCTAAAACAATGGGATAAACTCATAGTTCATGAGGGGTCAATGGTTATATTTGATGAACAACATGAGCCAATTCATAGGTCCATCGTCAAATTTGATTCATGGTCTAATCAAGTGGATATCCTCCCAGTATGAGTTAGAATTCTAGGACTTTCCTTGGTCCTGTGGATAGAGTAATTGTTTAAGTAAATAGGGAATTGTCTTAGCACTTTATATGAAGTCGATTTCTCTCTCCATGACATAGGGTATTTTGGAATGGCCCTGATTCTTGTGGATTTGAAGACTAGTAAAGGACTGGTAGAGACTATGGTCATAAAAAGAGGAGTAGAACTTTTCCTCCTAACCTTAGATTATGAAGGTATACCCTTCAAGTGTGGGAATTTCCACAGCTACAGGAATCTGGTAGCTAATTGTAACTATCTAATTCATAGGAATATTTGGGCTCATAGGAAGCATACAAAAGATTTTGGGGAGGAATGAATGGGAATTTCACATAATCTAAGATAGAAGGAGGAATTGGGGAATAAGGTGCCCATTAGTATTCCTAAAGACCCCATTGGAATAAGAATGTCAACCTTTGGTCACATGCCATCATGAGGAATTGAGTTTGGATTGTATTAGAGGCAATAAGGAATGATTTCCACATTCAAGTAAGTCCTTATAATCACTTTCTCTAGATCAGATTTTAGAGAAAAATCCCTTTGTGAGGATCTAAAATCATTTTTCCTAACCCTAAATTCCCAATGGTTGGCCAATCCCTCAAAACAATTAGTCATAAAATACTAATAGAGACTATTAAACCATCTATTATCCTGCTATAGGAAATCATGACTAGCGTGGAGAAAATCACTTGGGAACTTTCAAAATTAATGGGTGGGAGGAAATTTAGTTTTATAGATTCCATTAGGAGATCAAGAGATAACATTACTGGATGGAAAAAAAATCATATACCCTTACACTTCATGGTATTTTCCTACAAATATAGGTATATCCCTTTTCTCTTTGTATTTGGGGAAAGAGATATCTATGTTTAATGTATATGGTCCTTATTTAGACAAGGTGGAGTACTTGGATAAGTTATTCAAAATCACATGCATTCAAAATATATTAGTTGTGGTTGGGGGAGACTTAAACTTTTCTCTATAAGAGTTAGAAGTATGGGGACTGACATTGAAAGTGGATTGTGTTTCAAGTTACTTTATAAAAAAAATGGAAGAATTAGGCTTGTTGGATGTTGAACCAACTAATATGACTACCACCTGGAGGAACAAGATATGTGAGGAAGATATAATTTCCAAGAGGCTTGATCAATTATTAATCTATAAAGGGTTCCTAGATGAATTCTTTCAAATAAAACAATGGGTTGCCTTGGGAGGGAAGTCTAATCACAATATAGTAGTTTTGGAAGTAACACTTACTCGAAATTGGACAACCCATTCAAGTTGAACCCAGAATGGATGAAGATGGAGGAGTTTGTAAACAAGATCAAAGATGGATTGAAACCCTATGATGAACACTTAAGAGAATCTATATCTATTCTATTTCACCAAATTGTGAAAGAAGCGAAAAGATAGCCTCTCGATGGGAAAGAGATAAGAAGCAAAAATATGATAGGATCCTTAAAGAAGTGGAAGCTTGGAATTAATGTACAATAGTGATGGGTTTGGATATTTGAATGAGGACCAAAAAATGGAGGTAAAGAACCTAAAAGATAAAAAGAGCAACATGCTATTGGAAAAATAGAAAGAATAGAGGCTTAAGAGAAGGGCCTTATTATTACAAGCAGGTGATGAGAACCTCAAGTTTTTTCATAGATATACAAATTGTAAGAAAAATACAAATTCATTTTGGAAAATTGACAAAGAATATGGTAGGTGGGAAAGAAATTTCAAGGATATGGTAGATGAAGAAGTCAATTACTTATCAACCCTTTTCAAAGAGGACTCTTAGGATACAATTGTTGAGGTAATAAGGATATCAAAATCCTTTCCTAGATTTTTCAATCATGAGGAAAATCAAGAGCTAATGAAAGATGTTGGAAAAGAAGAAGTGCAACAAATTTTATAGATCTTGCAAAAGGACAAAAGTTCAAGGCAAGATAGGATTTGTTTGGAATTTTTTTTAGGGAGCTATTATTTCATAGAAGAATACTTAAGAAGGGTGGTGGAGGCTACAATTTCTTAGAGCTTATAACACAACCTTTATAGCATTGATCCCTAAGGAGGACAATCCGACAACCTTTAAAAATTCCAAGACAATATCCTTATAAAACTGCATCTAAAAAATTATGTCAAATTTTATTACTAAAAGATTGAAATGTGTTTTACTAGAAAAAATAAATTTCTAGAGAACAATTTAGGATTTTAAAGGGAAGACAAATCCATGAGGGAGTTAGGATGACACTCCAAATCCTTTATTCAATCAAGGTTGAGAATAAAATATTGATGGTAATTAAAGTGGACTTCTCTAAATAATATGATAAGGTAAGATATCTTTACCTTAGGTGCATTCTTATACACTTGGGTTTTTGCCATCAGTTTGTTGTTTGACTGATCAATTGGATTACTTTANTTGAGAATAAAATATTGATGGTAATTAAAGTGGACTTCTCTAAATAATATGATAAGGTAAGATATCTTTACCTTAGGTGCATTCTTATACACTTGGGTTTTTGCCATCAGTTTGTTGTTTGACTGATCAATTGGATTACTTTAATATATTTTTCTATCTTAATCAATGGGGAAGGTGTCCCCTTTCTTTAGACTAGGAAGACTGACTGATCAATTGGATTACTTTAATATATTTTTCTATCTTAATCAATGGGGAAGGTGTCCCCTTTCTTTAGACTAGGAAGGGGTCTTGGACAGTGGTGCCCCTTATCCCCTCATTTTCCTTTGAGTTGTTGAAGGGTTGAGTAGGTTGATAAAAGAGGCTTCAAAAAAATGGTAGCTTCAAAGGGGTAAACATTGGAACAATCTGTAACATGACACATCTATTAATTGTGGTTGATATCCTAATTTTTCTATGAGGGAACAAGAAGGTTAACTAAGAAGTACAAAGGTATATTGGATATATTTTGTAAATAAATGGGTATCTTTATGGACTGTTATTCTCTATTCATGTTGTTGTCATAACTATTCATGTGCCCGATTGAGAGAGTCTGGTGCCTATCCCCTAGTTCAGTTATGATTGTAGACACAAAATTATGTAGGTCCTCGGTAGGCACCTGCGTGAGGTAAAATTCATTCTTGCCCGAGTTGGCAGGGACGAGCCAAAAAAAATATTGTTGTGCTTAGTCTGGACTGATTATTTTTTGTTTTGCTAGAGCATTAATTTGTTGTGCTTAGTCTGGACTGATTATTTTTTGTTTTGCTAGAGCGTTAATAATTTGGGTGTGGTGAACAATGGTACACCATCATCATCCTCTTCGTGGCTTGGAGGGGCCTTTCATAGAACCATGTCTAGAAACAAAATCACCTAGCTGCAGTGATATTATTTTTCCAAGTCTTGGACATGAGACAGTCGTCTACAAATTTGTTCAATAAATATCGAGCCCACATCATTTGGACTCCAACATAGTAAATAAATAAGTATTTTTTAACATCCACGAGGCTAAAAATAACCTATGGAACAGGACAACACTAATGGAGCACTCATCCTGTCATCATTTCCACATGAGCTTGCATGCAAGAAGTTGCATCGCAAATTTGACCGTTGGATTATTAATATCGGGAATCACAACCCCACACTTCCCTCTGTGCATCCCAAATATGGCGTAGACTTCCTCCTGGGAAACCTCTCTTTCCTGGATGGCACTTGCCAGGCCTTCGTCGGATATTGGGAGGCCCGAGACTTGGTGCATGGCATTATGGTCTGCTAGGTTCTACTAGGTATTGTTGGTCAAGACATAGAAATCCTTTGTGCAACCTACTAAGAAGGAAGTGAACATAGGCTTGAAACACTGGGGCTCGTCTGAAATGTGGGTAGTTGATCAAAGTCAGGATACTAGACTGTCGAAGGGGCCTCTCCCATTTCTGGATAGCTATCTTTTTTGATTCGTCGGCTTGCTTGACTACAAATGCGTACTTATCAAGATGTAGTTCCAGAAACCAGTTTAGGTTGTGGTCGATACACCATAGCACTGGAACGTTTCCCAACTTTGACCCCTTAAAACTTACTCCATCATTGCTAATTCTGGTACTGAATGTTCTTTCATAGCTTTGGAATTCTGTCGTGCATGGGGTTTGCTTGGGGAAGACATCTTGTTATGCAACGACCTGTTGGGCTATAGAGCTTGAAACCAGTTTAGGATGAAAAAACTATTATCCTCTTACTCGTATACAATCATTAAGTTTTAGAACACCACTTATCACACTTAAGGATGTAGTTTTATCTTAAGTGTGTTTTTAGATTCCTATTTATCTTATCTCCTAATAAGGTGTCTCCTAATAAGTAGATGTGAGAGCAATTGAGATAGTTTCATTATTGTATTATTGAAATATATACAATAAGAGAGTATGGCTTGAGACTTTTTCAACCAAACTTCTTTTACTTGTCTCTCTTTTGTGTTTAATTTCTTCAATTAGCATCAGAACTCCTTTAATCTTAAGAATCTGGTAATTCCATGGTAGTGTTCCATGGGAAATGAAATTATTTGTATTAAGATGATGATGCTCGTGCAAAGATGATCATTGTGCAAGTGAGGAATAGTCCATGCGACTCAAGTTTCATCTTCAAGCTGGATTCGAATCATTGTGGGGCATTTTCTAAAGACTTGGGTTCGAGTGGCCGGGCGGATTTTGCATTTGGAAGGCGTGAATAAATAGTTAAAATGGAAGAATTAATTCACACAACACAAAACGTTTTCATTGCTTAACAAACAAATGGGGGTTACATATATAGCACGCAGATCACTGACTCAAGTGGATCTGATTAGCTAATAATAGTAAACCTAGAAAACTCACAGTTACAACAGTCTTGTTGAAACTCACAGTAAGCTTTATTCTAACA
>SNQJ01S0065085.1:8917-25415 GCA_010110895.2 Picea sitchensis | reverse complement strand
TATGGTACAGATAGATTACAGGTTGAGGTACAGGTTGATGCATGGTTGATGCATGGTTCAGATTTATTGGTACAGGTTTACAGTGGTATATCTCGCAGTGATAGTGTGACAGTGGTTCCATCATTCTACTTTTACTTTAGGGTGGAAGGACGGGGCAAGGACAGGTGGTTGTATCCACCTTCTGGTTGTAGCCAGAGAACATTGGGGGTTTTAGCCTCCTTTTGGTTGTAGCCAGACAATTGGGGAGTTGGAGCTTCCCCCAGGTTGTAGCTTGAGAAACTAGGGGGTTGGAGCCTCATTCCAGTTGCAGCTGGAAAACAAAAGAAGTTGGTGATTCCAATGAATGTAATTCTTCAAAACATATAAGAAAAAACATTCTGTGGTTTTCTCCCGATTTGGGTTTCCACGTAAAACATTGGTGTACTGTGTATGTGTGTGATTTTTTATTTCTTACTGCTTATTATTGGATAATAATTCTACATTGATAGAACATTTGATAAAAAAAGATTATAATTACACTATTACTGATTCACCCCCCCTCTCAGTAATCCAACAAATATTTCTTTTTTATGGCCTGGATGAGTTTGTAGGTGAATTGAACTCCTTGATATGTAACAATTTCTCATGGTACACCAAAGAAGAAAAATATCTCCTCATAAAAAAAATATGCTAATGCTTGTTCTGTAGCCCTTGGAAGTTATTTAGCCTTAACCTATTTGATGACATAATTGGTGAAAACCAATATATGAGAATTATGTTTGGAAGGTGGGTTGATAGGGCCCACAAAATCTAAATCCCATTTCTCAAAAGGATCCACCATGATCCGAGTATATAGTGGCATCTCATTGGATTGAACAAGTTGTCTCATTATTTGGAAACTGTTTCATCTTCTCATGTACCTTTTAGCATATCAAAAAATGGTAGGCCAATAATAACCTATATGTAGTGCCTTGTGTGAAATTATTTTATTAACAAAGTACCCCCCACAACATTTATCATGACAAGATTTTGGGATGTCATAAAACTCATTTTATCAAACACAATGTTAGATTATGAGATCCATCCCTGTGCAAAAGAGGTATCCTTGAACCCAAGAATACATTGCACTTTGTTTGATAATATTTTTTCTTTCCTTTGGTGAGAAATGTGCTGGAAAATTTCATATAGTGAATTAGTTAGCAATATCTGCAAACCACAATGTCTTAGTAGATAATGAAATTAAATGTTCATTAGGAAAAGTATCTTCTATAGGAATAAGAGAGTTTTGGAGGCCATGGCCATGGTTGCAAAAAAACCAGGCCCTCAGAACCAGGGAGATAGATCCTTTAGACACTAATATTAGCATCGACTGATACAAACCAAATCTATGGACTCTGTTTTTCTTCCATCGACCACCTATCCTCTTACTGTTGTTCTTGCCTCTTTTTTCCTCTCTTCCCACAGTCTACACACCTTACATATATGTTCCTTTTTATTACCCTGCCAAACTATGTCAGGCATTATAGAGACACTCCTTTTCGTTTTGATGGAAAAGGAAGTCAGTGAGATGATGGGCGCAGAAGACGAGGACCTATGGAATAGTGAGGGCCTCTTCTCCTTAATGGATGACCTTGCAACTCGAGGTCATTTTAATACTAGAGTACACTCATTGATTGGTCCCCCTCTACTTTGTCCTATCTCCTCTGGTCAATGGACTACGTTTTCAACCTCTACGTCTACTCAACCACCTTCAACAAAAACCACTAATACAAATTACACTGTCCATACCATTTATCCCACTCACTTTTCACATTCGAATTCTCACCCGACCATTACCCCTTCTTCTACTGAAATGACTCATCCCTCCATCACTCCTTCTGATATCACCCATGCTGCACAGAAGCGATCTTCACATCGGTCTACTATCAACAAACATATGGGCGCCAATATTTCAGGTTTCTCTCTAGCACAGACCAAACCCTGGACTTCAAAAAAAAAAAATGGTATTAGGGGATGATTTTAGCTTGGCATACTCTGTCTCCCTCGGCTTGTGTGACTTAGTGGGATGGATTTCTTATAGGCATCTGTATCGCACAAAACTCTCACCTTGGGTGCATACAAACTGGCAGCCTATGTTAGGTTATGATCCGAAGATCACCCATCTGACTCATGGATGAATTTTCTTCTGCTTCAAAACACCTGAGGACTGCACCCTTATCCTTGAGTGCCTTTGGACCCTGGATGGAGGAATCATTATGCTAAAATGTTGGCGGATCAGTTTTGACCCTATACAAGATTACTTCAGACACAGGCACTTTTGGGTTCTTCTTCCAGGGCTTCCTTTACATTTCTGGAACCCAAAATCATTGGAATACATCGGCAACGCACTAGGACGCTTCATCTGTGTGGAGCCACAGTCTCTAAGAAGTTCAAATAAGAAAATGGCTAAGGTAATGGTGGAACTAGATATCCACGATGGACTATTAGAGACTATGGACATAGAATGGAGAGGCCATCTCATCAGACAAAAACTAGACTACTTGGGCATCCCCTTTAGATGCATGCTTTGCAGGAAAACGAGACATCTCATAGTTGTCTGTATAGGAAATTTTGATGAGGAACAAGATGAAGAAACCATGCTTGACCTGGCCAATAGGGTGGACTCTCCATCTTCAAATACTCTTCCTCCTTACCCATACCCTCTAGACACTGAAGATTCAATCGACACTGGTACACTTACTGATAAGCTCAAAAACATATGTCCTACTCTTTTTAACTCACTCTCTACTTTGGAACTATCCTACCTAGACTCGGTACAACTTGGGAAGCCTAACTATCTCTTACCTTGTTCTGACCCCTCATACCCTTCACACTGCCAGAAACCTTCTTCCTCAAATCCTCCCATTAGTACTTTCGAACAGCTTCTGACTCCCACTCAACCACCCTATACACAGGCTACACTTGTTACCACTACCCTCCCCTGCATTTCTCCTAACCCTTACCATACCTTAATATTTTCCCCGAACCCTCCTCAATCCTTACTCACTTCCATTCCCACCCAAAGAACACACAACTTAATCTACTCCCCTTCTTTCCTAGTGGCCTCCATTGCCTCCTCCTCTTGGACTATTCCCCCAGACCCGACTCCCTCTACTATTCTAGATAATGAGGGTCGGATTCTGTAAACACCTTACAAGACTCTTTCTATAACTGGCCTGGATCTAGCGACACCTAACCAGGGGAAAACTCTTTTTCTGGAATTTTGGACTCACTCCTTCCCACTTTTAAATAAGTCCTCACTCCTATTCCCCTGCTTGCATACCTGGGAAAGTTGATCCATAAGACAACACCTGTGGAGGGGGCCTCGGCTCACAAAACAAACTCTGATCGAGTACAATATCAAGAGCATACTTGGTCTAGAGGTTTTGGATATGTACACTCACCTATAAAAACACGAAGTGCCTAACGTAAAGAGGGGCATGTTACTTCTTCCATCTCAACTTCTCCTTCACATTAATCTGATAATGGAATGCTTAGAGGCATCAAAGCCCTAGCACGTGCTAAATAATGATCATTCTCTCCCTAAATATCAGAGGGGTTGGAGGACCCCTAAAAACCTCTGCCTTCAGGAGACTTCTTCTTCGTCACTCTCCGAACATCATTTTCTTACAGGAAACTTTGACGGGTGGGAAGAAGGCTAGGTACTTGATCAATAAATTTTTCCCTCATTGGATCACTTGTATTGTTAACTCACTGGGTAACTCTAGAGGACTCGCAGCTAAGTGGGACTCCACAAAATTTTCTCTTACTCCATACTTTTGTTGTGGTGGATTACTCCTCTCCGACACCAGCATCTGGAATAATAAGCGGTTAAATCTACTCAACATCTATGGTCCTTGTCAAGAAAGGAAGACCTTCTGGAACAAAGTCGAACACTATGGCCTTCTCAACCTTCAGAATCTAATCATTTCTGGTGATTTAAATTTCACCACAAACATGGGTGAAGTGTGGGGTGAATCAGCAGCCAAAGATCCACTGTCTGATTACTTCAACGAACTATTTCTATCACACAATCTGATAGACGTCAAACCAGATATCTTGGCACCCTCCTGGAGCAACTGTAGAGTGGGATCGACATTAGTTTCAAAGCGACTGGATCTCTATTTTATCTCTGAAAGTATGCTTACGGTGGACAACATGACCCTAACTTGGGTGGAAAACCCATTTTTTTCTGACCATACCCCTATAATTTTGCAATTTGGTCCACCAACGGTACGCCTCTCGCTTCCCTTCAAGTTAAATTCATGCTGGCTATCGGAGGATGGATTCAATAATATTGTATACTCTGTGTGGAAATATCCAAAATTCCTGACTGAAACAGGAATACAGCAACGCTTAACCTGGAAACTCAAACAACGCAGAGCACATATAAAAATATGGGCAACACAACATAAGCATTTTACAGCTCAGCGATTACAAGTTCTGGAAACTAGTATAAAATATATACATCTACATGAACTTTTGGAGGGGATTGATGGGATCAGACAACAACACTTAAAATAATTAGAATCTGAGAGAAATAAACTCCTTCTTGCAAATGAAGCTCTTTGGCACCAAAGATGTAGAATCAAATGGATACAATGCTGGGATCTTAACAACAAGTACTTCCACAGATATGCCACCAATTCCAGGAATAATAAACACATCTGGGATATCTTTGATGACTCTGGAACACTACATTGTGGTTAGCAGGCCATTAAAGATGCTGCTACAAAATTTTTCAAAGATTTATATGCTGCAAAACCGATTTCTTCAGTACAGGAACAGGTTGATGTAGCCCAAATTTTCCCCAATTCAGCCAATCCAAAGGACTCCATTTTACTGGACAACCCCTGTACCTTAACTGAACTCCAGTCGGAATTAAAATATTTTGCATTGGACAAACGTCCAGGCCCCAACGGCTAGATTGTGGAGTTCTATCTTCACTTCTTTGATTTGGTGGGAGATGATCCCCTAGAACTTGTTGAAGATT
The DNA here is from genome assembly GCA_010110895.2 of Picea sitchensis. Classification (NCBI taxonomy): domain Eukaryota; kingdom Viridiplantae; phylum Streptophyta; class Pinopsida; order Pinales; family Pinaceae; genus Picea; species Picea sitchensis. Next base: position 20,404 of record SNQJ01S0065085.1, on the reverse strand, counting down.
CCAGATTAAATGGTAAGATAACTGGGGCTATAAATTCCATTTTCCTGACTCTAATTCCTAAATCTAATCATCCTACAACCTTTGCCGACTTCCGTCCGATTTCCCTCTGTAACCTCTGCTACAAGCTCATTTCTAAGATTTTAGCCAACAGAATTAGGCCCATCCTCTCACGTACCTTGTTAGCCGAATAACTTGGTTTTATAAAAGGCCGACAAATTCTTGAAGCGGTTGGCTCATCTCAAGAATGTTTACACAGTATAAAGCATAGGAATATTCCTGCCCTCATTCTCAAACTAGATCTAAAAAAGGTTTTCGATTGCTTGGATTGGGACTTTCTCAGATTAATCCTAATCAAGTTTGGCTTCCAAATTAACATCATTAATTGTATTATGAGTTGCATTACCAATGCAAATTTTGTAGTGCTCATTAATGGAGAACCCTCCACCTTTTTCCACAGTGGAAGAGGTCTGTGATAGGGTTGTCCACTCTCTATGCTCCTATTTATCTTGGCAATGGAAGGACTAAGCCTTCTTCTAAAAAATTCAGACTAAAGGTAGGATCTCTAGGATAAAAGTTTCTAGACTAGTCAAAATCCTACATCTCTTCTTTGTCGATGATGTCCTCATTCTAACAAATGAAAACTTGACTGAATGGTTGGAAATCTCAAAAATCTTAAAGACCTTTTGCACTGCCTCGGGTCTTCAAATTAACTGGACCAAGTCTACCTTCCATTTTGCCAATATATTAGCACAAATCCTGGAACATTTAAAAAACATCTTTCCACACACTTTCGTCCACCTATCTATTGGCTTCAAATACCTGGGATATTTCATTAAGGAAGAAAAATACAGGGCATCAGACTAGGGCTAGTTAATCACAAAGGTGGAGAATAGAGTGAGTCATTGGTGCAATAGATGGCTTACCATTGGCGACCATTATACACTTATAAAATCTGTTCTTGAGGGACAACCTATTTATTGGATGGCCCTTGCAGCCATACCCATCTCTGTGCTGGAAAAACTCAGATCTACAACCTACATATTCCTTTGGTCGGGAAACAAAGATCTTCACAAAATTCACCTTTATAACTGGCAATTGATTGCTAAACCAAAATCTAAAGATGGATGGGAGATTAGGAACATTTTCAAGTTTAATGAAGCCCTTGCTGCAAGTTCACTTTGGCGTGCCTTAACATCCAGTGGTATCTAGAGCACTATCATCAAGGATAAGTACTTACCTTTCACTTATGTTGTTGATTGGCTCCGTGCTGGTGTCCCTCCTACCTGATTTGCTTCTCGGACTTGGAGAATTATTACAAAGTCTACACATTGTATCACCAATGGGATACACTAGAACCTAGGATCTAGCCATTCCATCACTGTGGGTGTTGATTGTATTATTGGTCTCGGCACTGCCTCTATACTCTCACCACAATTAATTTCTCACATTAATTCCAAGACTTTGTATTACCTGTTTCAATTCCGCCAACCCAATCCCTATGTGTCACAAATTGCACACTGGAAAACCATCCATGATCTAGATCTCCCCTAGGCCTTGGTACATGAATGGGACAGCTACTGCCATGAACTCAATCGTGTTGGAATCTAGCTCAAAGACCATGTAGATCAGATGATATGGGACAGTAGGGACAACACAGGCGTTCTCAGCGTTAAAAAATTCTACACTGCAATCACTACAAAAGAGTGTCCCTCTACCATCATCGGCTAGCGCCTCAATCTCTAGAAATGGAAGCTCCCTCTTAAACTAAAAATATTCACTTGGCTTTCCTTGAAGAAAACAATCCCCACCTGGGACCTTCTTTAGAAAATCGGGTGGGCCGGCCCAAGCATCTGCCAACTCTGTTTCAAAGGAGAGGAGACAGTCGATCATGTATTCACCCACTGCCAATTCACTCGACTTGTTTGGAACAAAATTACTCAGGACTGCAATCTTAATATGTATTGGCTTGGAAACACTACACAGGATTGCTTGGAGCATTGGACCACTGTAGAGAATTATTACAAAAATATTCCTCTTATGGTTAATTGGTATATTTGGTTGTCCAGGAACTATACAAATTTTGAAAACAAGATTCCAAACAATAGTGTTGTAGATTTCAAAGCCCTGGGAATGTTTCAAAGATGGAAAGATTTGTACCTGGGTAAAGACAAGAACAAGCTTCTAGTGAAGCTTCCTCACATAATTTATATACAAACATGGTGGTTTGACGACGCATCACAATAGAATGGAAATCTGAGCGAGGTAGGGGGGATGATAAAAGTTAGCACAACTTCCATTTATAGGTGGAATCTCTGTTGTGGCCCAGGCACTAATACGAGGGCTGAATTACTAGGTTCTTGGGCAACTCTTCATCTAGCCTCTAGGCTTAATATAGACAATCTACATTTGATAGGGGACTCCAAACTTATCATTAACTGGCTAAATCAAAAGGGTAACCTACATACCATAACTCTCTTGGCACGGATAGACATAATACGATTTCTCAAGTGCCATTTTAAAGAACTTTTATCCTCACACATCTCGTGAGTACAACATGGAAGAAAATATTTTATCAAAGTCTTCCCTACAAAGAAAAGAAGGTGTCCTATACTTCATCCATTGGGTGGATGGACATGAGGGTCCCACACACTCCATTCAAATTTTTTAAAGACGGTTGACACTCCTTGTCTTTGATCTACAACTCTACAGTTACTTACTTCTTTATCTACTCATTTTCCCCATCTAAAGACCTGTTGAACTTACTAGACTTTTTTATTTGAAATTTAGAGTCCAACCAATTGACAACATGCTTGTCATGCCTGCCTCATGTGTGTAGAAGATCTATTTGGATAGAGAACTTGTTGTTGATGTAATTGAGGAACTTTGTTTCGAGAACACATTATATTCTTATAATATAATTGAGAATTTTTTCTTCTTCGAAAAACAAACTTCACCTTCATTGGTAATCCTAGAAAGGAAATCTACAACAACATTTTCTTTTCTCGGCTTATAAAAAATGGTGATATCAAAATATTGTAACAATAATAACCATCTAGTGACTCTATAATTAGTAATTAGTTTATTCATTAAATAGAGAATGTTAGAATGATTAGTATGTACAAATGAAAAATATCTAGTAATATAGTGTTGGAATTTATTAATAGCATATACTACCACAAAAAATTCCTTTTCGGTCACTGGGAAACAAACAACTTCTTTCTATCCAAGAACCACTCATATATATGAGTCTGAGGAATCCATTGATATATGGAATGGTAAGAACCAATCCGGTCCCCTTAAAACTGGTGTCATAGACAACTTTTCTTTAAAAGCTTCAAAAAATGTTTGAAACTGGTTAGTCCAAACAAATTATGCATCCTTAGAGAGTAATGCAAACATAGGAGATGCAATTTTAGTAAATTTTTCAATGAAACAATGGTAATAACCAACACGTCCTAAGAAACTTTGAACATCCTTTTGTGTTTTTGGGATATAAAGATAAGATATTGCTTGGATTTTTGTTGGGTCCACTTCGATTCCAATAGGTTAAATATGATATCCCAAAAATATCACTTCAATTAATACCATGTGACATTTTTCATGGATAATGGATAAGTTTGTTTCCTCGCATCGAATGAGTGTTTTATCTAAATAAGCCAAGGCTTACTGAAAGGTGCTACCATAAACTGTGAATTCATACATATACATTTCTATACAATCATGTATCAAATATGAAAATATGCCAAGTACAACCCACTAAAATGTGGTATCTAAATTACAAATTCCAAAGGGAAATACTTGATACATAAATGTTCCCCATGGGTAGGTAAAAGTAGTATTTTCTTGATCCTCAAGGGCTAGTTGAATTTGTCTATATCCACTAAACCCATAGAGGAAAKAAAAATACTTCTTTCCTACTAAGTTAGCTAAGACTTGATCAATAAAAGATAGAGGAAAATGGTCTTTGGAAGTAGATTTTTTCAACTCTTTGTAGTCTATGCAAATTCATCATTTCTCATTTTTCTTAGGAAATGTGACAARGGGTGATATCCATTGACTATCAAATATGGGATAGATGAAATTTACATTTAATATTTTTTTTAGYTCTTCTTTCACAATCTCATGCATTGGAAGGTTCATTTGACGTTGGGGTCGCTRAATAGGTTGGAAATTTTCCCTGATATATATGATGAGTGAAAATATCGGGATGGATTCCCTTCATGTCAATATATTCCCATGTGAATGCATTAACATGCCTTTGTAACAACTCAATGAGTTGTTTCTTTTGCATATTTTCCAGTCTAGGATTAATATTGAGTGTTTTCTTGGATTCATTTCTATAGGCACGCCATTTGTTGTTGCGGGTGCAAGGTATAGAGATGAAGACATCAATTCATACTCATATTTTACAATAGAGATTATATGTCGTTCCAAAAACATTTCTACTACATTGTTAGTGTAGGTATCAAGATCACTAATGAGATCATCATCAATGTTTTCCTTAAAATCACAGGCTAAATCAACAATAAGCAATTGTTGGATATTCACACCATCATTGTCCCCATTTCCTAATCACATGGACATTTCTTGGTCTGAGCTTGGTTTGGAAGTAGGATAGAGGGTGACATTTTTGGTAGAGTTTCCATGGGAAATAGTCATGTCTCCAAATCTACAACTAATATAGGCATCAATTTTCGTTAACCATGACCTATCTAAAATTAAGGGGTAACCCCAAATATCAGATTTTCATTGAAAAACCATAAATTATGCTAGATACTCTTAGGAATATACACAAATAACTACATCCTCTAAGATATACTTAGGTTTGACAGTGTATTGGTCAACCATTTGGAGAACTGTAGGAGTTTGTTGTAAATAGGTCAATTTAAGTTTTTCCATGGTTTCCTTAGTCATAACATTTATGGCATCCCCTAAATCAATTAAGGTATTAGGAATACATATATTGTTAATGTAAACAACAACAACATGGATACCAAAATATGTATACTTAGTWGTAAAAACCTTTCCAAACATCATATATGCAAGTTGACCAATTACCTACACAGTTGGAGGATCCTTCCTCATCCTACTAGGTTTCTTTAGACACAATTCTTGAATAGATTTGGCATAAATGGGTATGTCATTGATGTCTTGAAATAATGGAATCTTAACACATGTTTTTTTAAACTTCCCAAGGAAGTCAAACTTAGTCTTGGCAAGGGATTTTTCAATACTTAACCTCTTTGAATATGGAGGAAGTGGTGCATGATTGGATTGTGGCTAATCTGAAATTTCAGGGGAAGTAACTTGTGGAGTATTTGGAGAATTATTGGTGGATTTATTTTCTTTGTTTTGGTTTCCTACGTGGTTTTTAACTTTGCCTTCTCCATATTTTGAGATAACTATAGTAGCTCAATTATTGATAATCCTCCCTAATCTTAAGTGGACTCCTCAACAATCAAAATGGGAGAAAGAAGAAGAAGAAAAACTAGGAAACTCAATAATGTAAGTGTATTGAGTTGTTTTATTATTCAGGTTAGGTGTGTGTTGCACAGGTAGTGCAGTCTTGATGGAGGATTACTAGTAGGAAACCATATTTGTTGTTGTTGCTGAGCTAATTGGAATTGTTGTTGGGGGTATTTTGGAGCAACTTGTTGTTTTTGGGTCCCAAAAGAAGATCCTCACCATCCCTACGGAAACTGATAGTTTTGGGTTGATTGTGGTGGATATTGTGGCCAAGACATGTAAGGATACCAATATTGAGAAGGATATTGCATTTGTTGGTTAATCCAAAAAGAATTATGGAACTAAGAAAGGTCTTGAATTATATGTGGTGAGTGTGGTGGCCATGTTCACATTTGGGAAATGAAAAAATATTCTCAATATCTTGATTAGTTCCTTGATACACAACTTTTAATATACACAAAGAGGTGTAGCTATTGATGGTGTGATTCTATTCACAAATGTTATAGACTTTAACATTGTTCAATGGGCACATCTCCATATTTAGAGATGGTACTAGTGAAAACCTGTTAGCATTGATTACAATACATGTTTGGAAACATATCACCTCACCATCAAGTATAACCCATTAGAACTGATTACAATATATGTTTGGAAACATATCACCTCACCGTGAAGGAATTAATGGAAAGTGAGATTTTTATCACCTTTCTATCCCAAGTGGGATTTGAGCCTCAATGAGGAGGATAACAACTATTTCTCTTAGCCACCCAAGCTAGACCTAATTGATATTTTTTTAAACATCTAATCCTACCTTCAAGAACTTAATCAAGAGTGATATTTCACCCCCAATTGTCTCACAAGAGATAAAGATGTCACAAGTGGAATTTGAACATGGGTAGGGAGGATAACGACTTCTCTGTTTAACAACCCAACCTAGACCCAATTCACAAACCCCTTTTTATCTTCTCGTTTTCTTGGATTTAGCATTAATTACTAATATTGATCCATATTAACCTTGAATATAGTCATCACTAAAAGAAATTGCAAAACTCAAATACAAATCTCTTATAAATAAAACATTTCAAAGTTAAGATGGATTTATTTTGATATTAAATTTTATATTGATTAATTACAAAATTAAAAATTAGCATGGTGTGACACAACTATCTCTACTAAACAAAATTGTAAGATCACCTAATTTTTTTATATAATTATTTTCTTTATTTAAATTTTTAATAAAAGTTTATTAAAAATATCTCCACAAATAATAAAAATATTTAAATAACATTTAATTCATAACTAATGTAATCCTAGTTTCATATTATTTTGTAGATTTAACTTCCCATCCTTTTCAACTTCCAACGTCTAATAAAATTCCAATACTAAAATTCCAATACTAAAGAAAGAAACGTTGTTGATGAACGTTAAACCAATCGTTAGAATCCTATAATTTTTCCTTTTCACATTACAGATTCATATATTTTAAAATTTTCTCTTTGATTTTACAAGTTCATATATTTTAAAATTTTCTGTCTAATTTTACAAGTTCGTATATTTTATAATTTTCACTTTGATTATACAAGTTTATATATTTTATTATTCTTAAGAATAAAAGGACACTTCAATTTCACATAACTCATATTAAATTATTTCCATAATTCAATTTGATCACTGTAAGCTTTATGTTTCAATTTGATCACTGTAATTTTCATGATAAAATATTGTTACACACAATATGGATAGTTTGCACATTGTTTGTTTACATTTTTGAAAGATTCTTTCATTTATTTTTAAATAAATAATGAATAAATATAATGGATTACTTTTTAATTACTTTAAATTGTTTTATTGTTTTTTATTGTTTTAAATTTTTTATTAAATTTTTTATTGATAATTAAATATTTAAATAATCAATTTTCAAATTTATAAATAAAAAATTCACAAATATTTAATTTAATATAATCTTTTATATAAAAAATTTGTAATTTTTTTATATAAATATCATAAATATTTTTAAAATATATAATTATATTTTTATTAATTTAAAATGTTTTAAAACATGATATATATACATTGATGAGGATAACGACAAGAAGTAGAAATGTGGTTCAATCATTAGTGTTGTGAGGTTACTAACATAGTTTTCCATTTCATTGTATAGTACTAAGTTTGATTCCAGTGGGTGGTGGAAGGGAGGAGATGGTGGATGGGTGAACATCTAATTCGTTGAATTGGAACTTCACCCATCCACTACCTTGTTTATTATAGACACCCTTCATAAGGCATTCCTCTTTTACACTAGTTTTAATAATTTTAAAATATTTACTTTAAACGTGGAATTTGGTACTCTTTAAACGTGGAATTTGGTACTCTTTACATTTTTTTAAGGGAATTTTGATTTTTATTTTTAATAAATTTCATATTCTCCTCTTCTTATATTTACACTAGTTTTAATAATTTTAAAATATTTACTTTAAACGTGGAATTTGGTACTCTTTAAACGTGGAATTTGGTACTCTTTACATTTTCAGGGAATTTTTATTTTTATTTTTAATAAATTTCATATTCTCCTCTTCTTATATTTGGAGTGCTTCAAGTGCTTCTTATACAAATAGACTCACTAAATCTAGTGGCATTTATAAGTTGGTTGATTTTTATTTTTTTTCATTATTGTTTTGTGAATGAAAAATTATGAGTTTATAAGAATTTCATGAATTTTATATTCAAGTTTACTAAAATACATGAATATATATATAACCACAATATTTTTAAAGATAATATTTTTTAGGGTGTCAATTTTTTAATATACAATCACGTTAATAGCATTCTTTATTTTATTTTGTTTTTTTTAATAGACATATTGGTTTTAAAATAATCACCTTAAAACTTTTTTTTAATAGACATTAGTTTTAAAATAATCACCTTAAATTTTTAAGGAAAAATACTAGTGAAGATTATCTTTAAAAATTGACCTTTTCTCTTTAAAAATAGACATTTGGATGTGTTCTTTTCAATTTTTTTCTAAATTTATTGTTTTAATCATAAAGTGTATATTTAATTAGTTATTTATTTTTTAAATATTACACATGTTGATTATAAGAAAACTCCTATAAAAAAAAAAAAAAAATCAAAGATTTTATGAGCGTTATCTAGATTCCCTTTAAATAATTATTTTATTCACAAATTATCTGCTTTATTCACAACAAAATTCTAAGTATTGAACCTTGTTAATATAGTTTTTTCACATATTATAAGTTTTCATTGAATTGAGGCAGTCATTATTAGTTCCCGTCGAAGGCGTAGAGGGACTATAGCGATTGATAATTCGTTGACTTCATATTAATATGTCATTTGACTATAAATTTTCGCATCATCTGTATTGTTCGTAGTATAGAAGTAAACAGATTATTTTATATATATATAAAAAAAAACTTATATGTCATCATCTCATTGGAGAATATATTCAAGGTCTTATTTCCAGCTTCGTTGTTTCCAATGTTGTAAATGTGTAGATATCCAAAGTTTTGAGCTTAGAGGCTCCTTTTAAATTTTTATTATTTTTTTACTGAAATGTTTACAAACCGAAAGTTCTGAGCATACCAAAATGTTTACATTTTTTTATCATTATTGTTATTATTAGTCCTTTGCATTTGTATTGAAATGTTTGCATACCAAAGGTTTAGATCATTGACACCTTTTTTGAGGTGCTTGAATAGGCTTGATAACTTAAATGTTTACATAGCACGAGGTCCTAAAACAGGCCTGACAACTTAAATATTTGCATAACGCGAGGCCCTTAGACAGCCTGACAGCCTTAATTGTTTACCTAAATAGGCTTCTCGGAGTACATTTTTCCTCGAAATTTTCCATATAATGTTGTAGTGAATTTGGACAATATTGTTGTCCACCCCCAGTTGAATAGGCATTGTATCTTTCATACTTCTTCTAGGATCGGAATGCAATTTCGTCATTGTTTACTAGTTCGGTGGGTTCTTCTTCTTTGTTGGTTCGTCGATTGTTGCTTTTGTTGTTTGGTTCAACTTTGCAAGGTTGGGGACCTGCGCTTGCAGTTGGACTTGTTGGTGCTTGTTTCTTTCTTTTGTTTACTTCAACTTTGCAGGGTTGGGGTCCTGCATTCGTAGTTGGATCTATTTTTTTTTTTACTTTGTGGGGTCCATGTGTTGCACCCACAATTCGACCTGTGCTTCTGTCATTCATCGTTTCAGAGTAAGTTTCGATGCTATAATTTCATTTTCTATTCCTTCTTTGTTGTTCAGTGTTTGTAGTTTGCAAATAAGAATGTTTGCTTATTTTTACTGGCATGCTCGTCATATGTTTTCGGTTCCTTCTTTGCTTCAACTGCAGTTTGGTAATCGTTGGAGATACATATGTGGTTTTCTCGTTCGTTGGTTGTTGGTTGTTGTTGTTTGGCTCAAGTTTACTAGTTTGGGGCCCTAGGGCTGCAATTGGGCATGTTCATGCTTTCTCGCTAGTTTTGTGCTTGCTATTTTCTTTTGTTTACTTCGGCTTTGCAGGGTTGGGGTCCTGCACCGGTAGTTGGAGCTATTTGTTTTTTGGTGCTTTGCGGTGTTCAGATCCTGCAACCACGAGTGGAACTGTTGTTGTGTTATTTTCCGTGTCTGGCGAAGTCGAGATCTGGCGCCTATTCTGTGCCCGCCTGTTCTACTGTAAAATTGTGTTGATACTTCAGTGTTGACATGATACAAAATAGTGGCATAAGAAATAATTGGACAACTACATGTGCAATTGCAATATCCGTGGTCTTTTTGTTAAAATAAAACATGTGCAAAACACACTTATTAACCATATATGGTGAAATGTGCCCATATCACAATACAACTTCTTTATCCTCTACACAGACTGGTGTGACCAAAATACAATTTGTCTTGTACTTGAGATATGATATGTACACCAAAGATACTGCAAAATTATATTTCCATGTCTGGAAGCATATCTGGATACTTTGCCACAGAAAACCAAAATCATTTAGCCATGGCCATGCAATTTCTTAATATTGTGGCTTGTAATATATTTTGGGCAGGGAAAAACTTTATATATTTACAACCATGGATGGAGAAAATCAAAGGTTCATGTTTCTAACTATCTTTTATTATATTCGGTGATTCTCATTTATTGCATGTACATATTACTTATTCTCCACTGCATACCAGCTTCCATTCATGTTAATTGTATTTTGTGCATTCCCAAATTCAAACAAACATAATAGTTGGAGAGAACAAAGGAGTCTTAACTGCAGCGGTGGAAGAGGAGATAAAAAATTACATGCTTGTACTGTTATTTCATATTCTGTTGTTTTGTATTTCATTTATTGTTTGTATATGTGTTCACCTAGTTTATTGTATATAGATATTGCATACCTTCCTAAATAATAACTTATCTTCATTACATGTCTTCCTGCATACTAGCTTCCTTCATGTCCATTGTATTTTTCCTGCATTGCTACATTTAAAAAGCCAGAGTGGCTGGAGAGGACAATGGAATCTTTGGCCCGAATGTAGAGGAGGAGTTACAGAGATGCATATTGGTACTCTTATTTCATATTCTAGTGTTTAGTATTTCATTTATTGTCTATGTATTTGTTCTACTTGTTCTATTGTTTTGCACCTTATTTACTGTATGTATATACTACGTATATTTCTTCTTATTCTCATGTGAATTGTATTCTTTTTGCTGCATTTCTTTCATTTACATGTCATTCTACATACTAACTTGCCTTCATGTCCACTGTATGTTCGACGTTGATACCTTGAAAGAAACATATTGGTTGGACATGAAGATGAATTCTTATATGCGACAGCAAAGGGTTCTGTGGAATAATCTTCGAAAAGGTATACCAATTGTGCTAGTAAATTAAACATACAAAATAGGTGGGAGGATATAATATTGGACTAGAAAATGATGATTTGGAAACAATGGGCCTTTGTGCCCTCCCCATTTCTAATTTTTCCATTTTCTATTATCCCTTTTTCTTTCTGATTT
>SNQJ01S0065084.1:95527-121425 GCA_010110895.2 Picea sitchensis | reverse complement strand
AATACACTCATTACTTCACTTTATTATTTACCTTTTAAAATCTCTTAAACCACTTTGACTACTTTGACCTTTTGGGGCTTCTAGATGACATATGAGGGTCCTCCAACTTCGTAAGGCTATAACTCTCAAATCATGAGGAGTTATGTGACGTTCCACATACCACCAGAAATGGAATGACATGTACTATCCATATAGAATAGTATTATCTGAAAATATATCATAACTCATACTGCTATCCATCAAACAAACTTGGGTCCATTACCCAAACCTGGGGTCTCCAACTTCTCATGGCCATAACTCTCTAACCGTGAGGAGTTATGTGACGTTCCACATACCATCGGAAATGGAATGACAAGCACTATCTATCTAGGCTAGTTTACCTGACAAATTCATTGTACTTCATCTCATTATTCCACAATTAATCATGGGTTCTCTTACTCCGAAAAACGTCTTCCCGTGAGGGCTTTCACCATAAGGGGACCACTTTGGAGTTCATCCATATTTACTTCTTATCAACCATGACAAGACAATAATGAGTCATATTCACATCAAAAAATCTTGGGTCCATTACCCAAACCTTTGTGCTGCGGGGCTTTCTTCAAGGGTTGACACCAATGACAACTAACCTTAATCAACACCCAACACGTCGGAGTAGCATTCCATCAACATGCATATAGAACAAACAATCGTTCAATAGGAAATCCTTAGTACTTTCTGACCTTAAACTTATCTTTTTGTTGGTTTGCAAGTGGGAAGGACATTGCTAGTTGTGTAGATAAAATATATTGTCACGATCCTAAGGATCGACATTTACATCATAATCTATATTATTACTTTCAAGCTCAAACATGGAAAGTGACAAATCTTCATCTTTGTGGCTACTAGTATATTCATCATGAGAATTTTTAGCTAGAAACAAAGTTAAGCCTCTACCTTTAATGACCTTTGTAACCACAATTTTAAGGTCAAATTCCAAAATTTTAGCAATCTAATTTATCATTTTTCCCTATAGAAATGTTTGAGAGATAGTAAGTACTTAACAGTAAGTAGGAAGAGGACCTTGATAATTGTATTTGCTAAGAACATAATTTCTGATTTTTATCCATGCAATGAGAAGGGCCAATGCATGTTTCTTGATTAAAGAGTATTTAACCTCATTTTTAGTCAAACTTTGACTCATGAAGGCTACATCTCTCTCCATTTTTTCAACATCAAGTTTCACAAGTATGGTTGAAACAACTAGTTTGGTAGCATTTGTATAATTCAAAAAATCTCTTAAAAAGTTAGGTTTGAATAATTCAAGGGATAAGTGATAGCATTTTTAATGGACTTAAATAATTGTTAAGCACTTTGGTTCCATAAAAATCTACTTCTTTCCTTAATAGCAATTGTATGGGCATAATAATTTGGGTAAAATTAGGTACAAAATTACAAACAAAAAATGATTTTACCCATAAAAGCTTAAATGGATTTCTTAGAAGTGGGAGTTGGTAGTCTTTGTATAATAGACACTCCCTCATGATTGATGCTTACAACATCCTTTGAGACAATGTATCCCAACAACTTTCCTTTAGGTACACTAAAATTAAAATGGTCAAAGCGATCATTTCTTTTTTCTTAGAATGCATGGATATGAAACCAAGGAAGATATGAATAATTACACATGTTAGATAATCAAAAGTAATGTTCATTTCCCACTAAAAGGTAGCACCTACATTAATTATACCACAGGGCATTCAACGATATACAAAGGCCCCCCACCTTGCGGTAAAAAAGGTTTTAAAATAGTCCTTCGAATTCATTTTAATACGATTATAAAAAAAACAAATATCAATAAGGAAAATCATTTCTAAATTGGATACCTAACCCAATGAATCTCTCTAAAGTCCACGTAAAGTTGGATATCACCTTTCCTTTTTTGAACTAGAACGAAATTATCAATCCACTTTGAGTAGTGAACTAGGAATATCACATTTGCATCTCACATTTTATGAAGTTCCTTATTACGCAATCGAATTTGGAGCTCTCGGGCCTTTATTTTTGTTTAATTATCATCCTTCTCAAGGGGAATGGAGTATTGGATTATGCCAAGGTTAAAATTTTTCTTAGTATGCTTATGTACCCTTTTAACCATATTTATGATCAATTTTGAATCTCCCAAAACCTGTTTGAATCTCCCAAAACCTGCAAATGTGCATAGCCCAATTTTTTTTTATTTTTTTTTTTATACCTAGACACAAAGCTTTGAATTTAATAATGTTGTTATCACATGCAAAATTTGGCCTTTAAGAAAACTGACGAGGTTTATCTAATGGGGAGTACAACATAATTTCGACACCACTAACTTCACAAGAATAAGCACCATCAAACTGTAAATTCCAAATCTGATATTTATTGAGCCCAAATTGGACAAGGAAAGAATCATCTTCTTCTTCTATAAAGACAAAATAGGTACCAAGACTAGTCTTGATATAATTCATCTCAAAACCCAAGGTATTTTCAATGTAGGGCACATTTCTTAGTTCCCTTAATATGATAATATTTCTACAATCACGGGGGATACTCATATGTGAACCATTAAGTCTTAAGTAACCATCGATCATATGCTATCATTCATGCCCTAGGATCATAGACAAATTACATACCTCCATGTCGGTCACTTGGAAATCACAAATGGTCTAAATATCCGGGTGAGAGCACATGGCTAAGGTAATATCCTTAATTTTCTTCATGGATGGTTGAACCTTCTTATTGAAGGTAAGCACATTCTTAGCTTCACTAGTGTACACGAGGCCAAGTTTTTCCATTATCACTTTAGACATTATATTAGGACATGATCCTTCATCATCCAAGCATGAATGAGTAATTTTTCCCATGATTCACTTAGACATATAAAAGGGAGGATATTTAGACTCATGACATGTCGTGGTTTCCATACTAACCTCTTTTTGAATTTTTTTTGAAATTTTTATTCTAATTAAGAAACATTGGCAACTAAATATGTCATTGCCCCAATATTTACAATTTGTAAAACAAGAATAACCAACACTTTATTGAGGTTTTGTTGTTGTTTTGGAACTTAGAGAACATCTAAAAAGTTGATTTTTTCTTTAAGGGTTTCTAGGGCATTGGCTACATTATAAGGTGAGTATTTAATTGTCATAAAAACATTATTATATGATATAACAATAGGATTTGGGTGCTAAAAAGTAATTATTGATTGTGTTAGTCCTTCAGATGTTCTAGGTTGTTAATGGAACTATGTCGAGGATCCTTGGAGCTAAAACTCATATTTTATTTTAAAGCTAATTTGTAGAACAAATGATTTTAATAAATTCTTAGTAATTCCTCACAAGTCTTAAAATATTTGAGACAAGATGATTAGGTAAACTCTCAGCCTAAATGGGAAATTTCCCTTTTGTGTATCACAATTAGGGTTTAATGAATGAATGAATTTGTGAAGGAAACACATGTAGATATAAGGTATTTTTGTAAATAAATCTTGTAAATTTTTTGAAGAAAATGTCTCGAGCAAATTAGAATTCAATAGTTTCGAAAACAATGTATTTGGGTTTATGAAGGTATATGCTTAAGAACAACTTAAAATTTGAAACATTCAAATATAGCAACAAATTTATGTATACATTTGAGTGCATCAAACATAAATGGAAGGAAATTGGTCATACACACAAAATCAACTTCAAGCACATAATTATCACACACACATTTACAACATATATGGTGCTAATTTGCTTCTTGAAGATTTTATTAATGAACTTTCAACATACATTGTTAGAATGGAAGGTATGGTTTCTCAAGAAAGAATTACAATGAGAATAATATAGGTGGAGTTTATAGACTGATACAACAAAAATCCATTGAATTCCTATAATCCTGTTGCTTTCCTTTTCATAATTTGTCATGTGCATGGAGTTGGGTTGATCTATGAACTTTGAGAACAATATACTCTTTTCCTCTCTATCTGTTGATCCTTTTTACAATGCACCTTATGACTCTTTTAGAGTTTCCCTTAGATGTGAAAACAACTTCTTAAAACCATTTCTTGCTTCTTTATTCTTGAAACTACTTCTTGTTTCTTGAAGGGTTTTTATTTAGTAAAAAAATATTGTTACACATGTAAATATTAGTAACAAAATTGCTCATGATGAGGTGGGACACGTGCCACTTTTTTTCCCTTGTCTTGGAATTGGTAGCTTTACATATTGACACATCTTCTTCCACACCTCTCCCATTAGGTATTCTTGTTTATTGAGGTTCCTGGTCACCTCATATAAATCAATATACCTCTCATATGATGGTTGAGGGAGATTCTTAAAAACGATTTTCAAGGTGTACAACAATGCAAAATCACCAACCAACATATCCATCACATCTTGGCCTTTAAGGGGTCCTTCAAGCTTTGCAAATATGCTATCATCATTTCTCCTATCATCCAGGACCTTCATATATTTTTTATATGCATAAAGGTATCCATTACCATCCCAAATGGTAGGCAGTCCACGGTTGATCATCTCACTGAATATTTTCTTAAAGGAGGCAATATCTCCAATAAGTTCATGGGCCTTATTACCCGCATTATGCATCAATCTCTTCTTGGCAAGGACCTTTTTGACATCCATGATGATGTTGGATTTTTCATCTATTTTAAGGTCTCTTAGCTCCTCATTGGACTTGCTATTTAAACATGTGATTATACTATTATCCATTTACATATTTCCTCCCATATTTGCAGCTATTTTATTGATGTCTTTAAACACCACAATGACCAATTCAAGCTCCTCTTGAATCAAATAGAATTGGGAACAATTATGAAATGTTGTAGTTGATATTTGATCCCAAATCATGTGTTTGGCTCCCTTCAAGGGTGATTTTCCTTTAACATTAAGCTTCACGTGAGCCAATTACTATTCAAATTGCTCTTTAGTAGCATTAACCTGATTCAAGAGCATTTCTCTCCTATTGATTTTCTCCTCTAACTCTATTATCTTGGATCCATTGAACTTGAGCTTGTTTGTAACAATGCCAAGCTCCATTTATTTCACACTTAATTTTGACATGACCATGGATATTCCCTCATCTATGTCTAAAGGAATGACACGCACTTTAGATTCATTGGATGTTTGCAAAAGTTGATCTTGATGCTCCTTCAAAGAATGATTTTGAGCTTGCAACCTTTCAATGATATTATGACTTTCCACCAATTGTTGGTACAACTTATCCTTCTCTTGATGGCTAGATTGTACCTTAGGATTTTTGCACATGTTGTACCTCTAGAATATTGAGATTTTTCTTCAAGACCTTAATATCATTATCCTTTTGGTTTATCAAATATCCCACAACTTTGGGATTTTTGGGATTTGCTCCCAAGGAAATAATATTTCTCTCCAATTCAACTATTTGGATTTGCTTGGCCTTTATTGCTAATGATCCCTCCTGCTTCAACTATCTTTCAACTTTGATGACCATATCCCTCATTTTATTTTCACTATCAAAAGATTGGAACACTCCTTTGTACATCATATCATTGGTTTTCCGATGTAGCTCAACCATGTTGGGTAGATTTTATATTCTTTGCATGTGTGTGTGGGGGCACGTTAGATTTGTTGACTACATATGACGATCCCATCACTTGTCTCTCTTTGTGGGCATGTGTGCTAGGTGATTTCCTAGGGGGTGTCGGGGGGGCAAGATCCCCTCCCTGGTTATGTAGAGCATTCGAGGAAACACCCCAAATTTTTTTTTGGGTAGTTTTTTCTATTTTAGCATTTTTTCTATTTTTCGCGGTTTTCTAAATTAATCCTAGATTAAGGGATTAGAGTTTTGGTCACTGTAAAATACCTAAAATATTATTTATATATTGTATTTTGAATGGTGAAATTAATACAATGAAGAGTTGAGAGATGTGACACCAAGCAAGGTTGGTTTTCTCCCGGTTAATGGTTTCCACTGTAAATCTTTGTGTACTATGTGTGTGATCCATTGATTAATTTATGTTTTTTTTAGAATATGTATGCATTTATTTACTTCATAGGTTTAAAATTTACAAACATGTCTCTAGGTCGAATACTTCCCATCTTGACCTTTATCTACGTGGCCTTATAGTCTGTAGGAGTAAGGAGTTTTCACACCTTTTCTTCTAGCACAATCAAATTAAGAGTATTTTGCTGATAATCCATAACAGAGAGAAACTTTGTTTTAGATGTTACTTAAGGACACAACTCTGTTCTTATATCTTAATTTTTACTCCTTATGTTCAAGTAGTGAGTGAAAAGAGAAGTCTACTTATGAGAGGCTCCTTATCTGGCAGCAATAATAGCTTCCCCTACTGATAAGAGGGATGATGGGATATGTTCAATTGATATAGTGGAGGTTTCAAGAGTTGAACCTTCTTCATTGGATCCCTCTATGATATGCAATATGTTTTTTCCCTTGTCCAACACAATAGTAAGGACATCTTGTGTATCTAGTCCTTCATCACTCTCTGGTCTTTGATTCTTCTGTTCATAAATTTCCATATCATATTGAAAATATGAGAAGGCCCTCTTCCAAATTAGCAATTATTTCTTTTGATGTGTCTTGAGAGACTTTACTGGATCCCCTAATTGATTAGTAGTTAACTTTTGAACTTCTACCATTAAAATATTCCTTACCTCTCCCCATCAATCTAGGTTGGTAGTGCTCTCAACAATAGGTTTTGGATGGTATTTATATAAATGTTTCCTTGTAACAATTACACTATGTGGATCATATATCCATTTTCTTTCTTTCTCAAAATCCAACTATTGTAACATGTATTCAACAACATTTAGTGCAGTCCTCAACTTGACTAGGAAAAGGCCTACTTATTTAGGCAGCTTGAAAGTGGTACCCTACCTATGCTCAGAAAAATGATAGTGATCTCATACAAGCCTTTTCCTCATATACTCGAAGGGAAATATCCTAGGAGTCAAAAAGACTGGAAGCTTGTATGGTTCTTGCTCAAAACCATAAATTTTTACAAGAGTGTAGTTTTCATCCAGATAATAGTTTCCTGTGTTGGGATAGACATTAACCACAAAGGATAATGGATCCGAGAGTAGTGGTGGTGTCTAAAGAAACCATTTCACTGAAGCACAAACATGCTCCATGAGAGCAGAAATATATCTCTTGATGATGTAGTAGACCGATCACAAGGATAGTCTATAAATAGGTTTTGACCATGGACCAAACTAGAAATCTCAGGTGGAGTCAGTTGCACATGTCCATAAAACGTGGATATGGGATCCTAAATGCATCTGGGCAACCATCAATTTAGCCAATCATCGACCCAAATAATTTTTTGACCCACTTAACTGACAAGGTGAGGTTTACCATGGAACCACATGTTCCAACACCCCATCATAAACTCAGCTTGGAGGAAAAACAATTCCACATATTTCCCACTTGAATTTGTTCTAAATGAAAAAGATGATCACAAGATGATACAAAAACACTCTTGAGGAATTCTGATCACCATCAACATGGATCAAGGAAAAAAATGAATTCATCCATTGCAAACTAGTTGCAAATTATAATGTAATCAATCTTTGTCAAGCCATAGTCTCCACCAAGCTATATGGTTTTTGTATCCAAACAGTCTCTGTATTAGATATAATAATAAGAAGTACATCTTCTGATCAACACATTCGGACATGGTTTGGTCGGTCTCAACAAATACAAGCACATTAGTTGGGTTTACACATCAACAACTTCAATTAATACCCCTATTAAGCACAACCGACAGATCAAAGTATCAACAATAGATCTTCATTGAAACACCAGGTGATGGATAATAGCTATGTAATCGAAAAATTCCAGTCGACTATCATTACTGGTCGAGTCTTAGTCAACTAATATCCTAGTCAAATATCATGTCTCATCGAACCTGTGGTTGACCACTACAAATAAATTAGTAATGAAGAGCCGTGCTGTGCGAATGTACACCATATGAAACAAAATGATATAAATTCCTCAACATCTGGTTAGATGCACCCATGATTTCTTTTAGGGAAAATCCCCTACAATAGTGGGCTTCCTATAGCATACCAATGACCATATAAGAAGTAAATTCAATACAAAATACCAAACTAAGTGTTGGGTTCCTTTTGTCACAAGAGTGAGCAAAAGGAGGTCCCTTAACTATCTAGTTAGACTATCCAAAAAGCACAACAAAGAGTTAGTTGGTTAGTGGCTCAATTAACATAAAGAAACAAGAAATAAACAACAATGAAAGAAATATAAATTAAGTTAGTAATAACTTGAAATGAATGCACAAAGAAAACCCAAGAGAGATATACCAAGTAAATTGATCTTCGAATTGATATTCCTTGGATAAATATGGCAACTTATGAGTCCCCTCTTCCTCCTTGGGAAGGCTCTTGAGTCCCCAATTACAAAGTCTTCTTTCTACTATCAATGGATAATAAAGGAAAATGGTGAAGAAAAGAGTGATGGACTACTCAAGAGGAGAGATTCCTAACACTTGCTATGGATGCCCAAAGATTTCTAAGAGGAAGATGGATTCTGAAAGCTAAAAATGAGAAGCATAACAATACTCAAATATTTCTTATTTTTTTCATACAATGGCCCTTTATTTATAGGAGGATGGAAATATTTTTCCAAACTAGTTTCAAATGTGAATGGGAGGCCCTTAGAGGTACCTCCCATCCTTTTCAGTGATCCCAAGGTGAAATTTGGGAGTGATTTTGGGTATGGGGGAGATCCCCTTCATCCCAAAAGTGGTTCAGGCCCAAACAAACTCATCAATGCGTCATTTGTGTGTTTGCGCCAGTGTTTTGACTATCATTCATGCACTATGTGCATCGTACACCTTGTTAGATTGCACAGATGTGTGCGTGCTGATTTTGCTGAATGTGCGCGGATTTTCAAAACCACTTTTATATAGTTTTATGATTGTCTTTCCAAACTGAGTGTAATCCTTCTATACGTATTGGTAGTATGCTTTKTTTGTGTTAACTGTTTATTCCTCCATTGCCTGTATTTATAGTGAGCCATTTTCCARTGATAACACTAAGATATAATAACCAAATTTGACAGAAATAACTAATTATTGGAAGAAAGAGGAAAATCAACACACCATGATCCCAATGTTAGGTGTTGTTTCTGATATATGGAKTCCTTTCGCTCCTTCCCAATTGTCTTTTTTTAACCTACAAGGACCTTGGAAAAGTACATCTATACATGAAGGTAGTTATAATAATAACTACCCATTAGTTCTATGAAAAAAATAACGAAAGCAATCAAAACAATTAGTATTCCACTGAAATGTAAACAAAAGAATTGAAAATATGAACAATAATAACACAATATACTTGGAAGGAATGAGTTTTATCTATTATTAATGAAAAAAAACAAGGTAGTTACAACCTTTACCTTTCCTATGCAGCGCTGCCTTATTGAAAGAGATCCTAGATTCCTCCACCTCGACTCCTGCTATAAGGATGTTCTTGACACTAAATTCACCACAATACCAAAGAGAATATAAAGGGAAAATCTTGGCAAGATAGTTGGTGATCAGAAGGAGGATAGAAATGAGGGTTTCTAGGTCAAGAAAATAGCAAAAACCATATGTCATTTCCTTTTCATAATCTGTCTTGTGCCTGGAGTTGGGTTGATCTCTGAACTTTGAGAAAAATATACTCTTTTCCTCTCTATCTGCTGATCCTTTTTACAATGCACCTTATGAATCCTTTAGAGTTTCCCTTAGATGTGAAAACAACTTCTTAAAACCATTTCATGCTTCTTTATTCTTGAAACTACTTCTTGTTTCTTGAAGTGTTTTTATTTTTTAAAAATTTACTGTTACACATGTAAATATTAGTAACAAAATTGCTCACGATGAGGTGGGAAAATGCCACTTGTTTTCCCTTGTATTGGAATTCGTAGCTTTACATATTGACACATATTCTTCCACACCTCTCCCATTAGGTATTCTTGTTTATTGAGGTTCCTGGTCACCTAATATAAATCAATATACCTCTCATATGATGGTTGAGGGAGATTCTTAAAAATAATTTTCTAGGTGTACAAAAGTGCAAAATAACCAACCAACATATCCATCACATCTTGGCCTTTAAGGGGTCCTTCAAGCTTTGAAAATATGCTATCATCATTTCTCCTATAATCCAATACCTTCAGATAGTTTTTATATGCATAAAGGTATCCATTACCATGCCAAAAGGTAGGAAATCCATGGTTGATCATCTCACTGAATATTTTCTTGAAGGAGGCAATATATACAGTAAGTTCATGGGTATTATTATCTGCATTATGCATCAATCACTTCTTGGCAAGGACCTTTTTGACATCCATGATGATGTTGGTTCTGTCATCTATGTTAAGGTCTCTTAGCTCCTCATTGGAATTTTTATTTAAACACGTGATTATACTATTATCCATTTACATATTTCCTCCCATATTTTCATCTATTTTATTGATGTTTTTAAACACCACACTAACCAATTGAAGCTTCTCTTGAATAAAATAGAATTGGGAACAATTCTGAAAAGCTGCAGTTCATATTTGATCCCAAATCATGTGTTTGGCTCCCTTCAAGGGTGATTTTCCTTTAACATTAAGCTCCACGTGATCCAATTACTATTCAAATTTCTCTTTAGTAGCATTAACCTGATTCAAGAGTACTTCTCTCCTCTTGATTTTCTCCTCCAACTATGTTATCTTGGATCTATTGAACTTGAGCTTGTTTGTAATAGTGCCAAGCTCCATTTCTTTCACACTTAATTATGAAATGACCTTGGATATTCCCTCATCTATGTCTAAAGGAATGACCCACACTTTAGATTCATTGGATGTTTGCAAAATCTGATCTTGATGCTCCTTCAAAGACTGATTTTGATCTTGCAACCTTTCTACGATATTATGGCTTTCAACCAATTGTTGGTACAACTTATCCTTCTCTTGATGGCTAGATTGTAGCTCAGGATTTTTGCACATGTTGTACCTCTAGAATATTGATATTTTTCTTCAAGACCTTAATATAATTATCCTTTTGGTTCATCAAATATCCCACAACTTTGGAATTTTTAGGATCTGTTCCCAAGAAAATAATATTTCTCTCCAATTCAACTATTTGGATTTGCTTGGCCTTTATTTCTAATGATCCCTCCTGCTTCAACTGTCTTTCAAATTTGATGACTATATCCCTCTTCTTATTTTCGCTATCAAAAGATTGTAACACTCCTTTGTACATCATATCATTGGTTTTCCGATGTAGCTCAACCATGTTGGGTAGATTTTATATGCTTTGCATGTGTGTGGGGGGGGGGATACTAGATTTGCTGACTGCGTTTGACGATCCCATCATCTGTCTCTCTTTGTGGGCATGTGTGCCAGATGATTTCCTAGGGGGTCTCGGGGGGGGATATTCCCCCCTGGTTATGCAGAGCATTCGGGGAAGCGCCCCAAAATTGTTTTTGGGTAGTTTTTTCTATTTTAGCATTTTTTCTATTTTTAGCGGTTTTCTAAATTAATCTCGGATTAAGGGATTCAAGTTTTGGGCACTGTGAAATACCTAAAATATTGTGTATATATTGTATTTTGAATGGTGAAAATAATACAATGAAGAGTTGAGAGGTGTGACACCAAGCAAGGTTGGTTTTTTCCCGGTTAAGGGTTTCCAACGTAAATCTTTTTGTACTATATGTGTGAGCCATTGATTAATTTATGTTTTTCTTAGAATATGTATGCATTTATTTACTTCATAGGTTTAAAACTTACAAACCATGTCTCCAGGTCGAATACTTCCCAACTTGACCTTTATCTAGATGGCCTTATAGTCTGTAGGAGTAAGGAGTTTTCACACCTTTTCTTCTAGCACAATCAAATTAAGAGTATTTTGTTGATAATCCATAACAGAGAGAAACTTTGTTTGAGATGTTACTTAAGGACACAACTATGTTCTTATATCTTTATTTTTACTCCTTATGTTTGAGTAGTGAGTGAAAAGAGAAGGCTACTTCTGAGCGGCTCTTTCCGTGGTAACAGTAATCGCTTCCCCTACTGACAAGAGGGACGATGGGAGATGTTCAATTGAGATAGTGGAGGTTTCACGAGTTGAACCTTCTTCACTGGATCCTTATGTGATATGAAATATGTTTTTTTCTCTTGTCCAAAACAATAGTAAGGACATCTTGTGTATCTAGTCCTTCATCACTCTTTGGTCTTTTATTCTTCTGTTCATAAATTTCCATATCATATTGAAAATATGAGAANGTAAATCTTTTTGTACTATATGTGTGAGCCATTGATTAATTTATGTTTTTCTTAGAATATGTATGCATTTATTTACTTCATAGGTTTAAAACTTACAAACCATGTCTCCAGGTCGAATACTTCCCAACTTGACCTTTATCTAGGTGGCCTTATAGTCTGTAGGAGTAAGGAGTTTTCACACCTTTTCTTCTAGCACAATCAAATTAAGAGTATTTTGTTGATAATCCATAAGAGAGAGAAACTTTGTTTGAGATGTTACTTAAGGACACAATTATGTTATTATATCTTTATTTTTACTCCTTATGTTTGAGTAGTGAGTGAAAAGAGAAGGCTACTTCTGAGCGGCTCTTTCCGTGGTAACAGTAATCACTTCCCCTGCTGACAAGAGGGATGATGGGAGATGTTCAATTGAGATAGTGGAGGTTTCAGGAGTTGAACCTTCTTCACTGGATCCTTATGTGATATGCAATATGTTTTTTTCTCTTGTCCAAAACAATAGTAAGGACATCTTGTGTATCTAGTCCTTCATCACTCTTTGGTCTTTTATTCTTCTGTTCATAAATTTCCATATCATATTGAAAATATGAGAAGGACCTCTCCCCAATTAGCAATTATTGATTTTGAGGTGTCTCGAGAGACTTTACTGGATCCCCTAATTGATTAGTAGTTGAATTTTGAACTTCTACCATTAAAATATTCCTTACCTCTTCCCATGAATCTAGGTTGGTTGTGCTCTCAACAATAGGTTTTGGATGGTGTTTATATAAAGGTCTCCTTGTAAAAATTACACTTTGTGGATCATATATCCATTTTATTTCTTTCTCAAAATAAAATTATCGTAACATGTATTCAACAACATTTAGTACAGTCTTCAACTTATTTAGGCACCTTGAAAGTGGTATCCTACCTATGCTCGAAGAAATGATAGTGATCTGATACAAGCCTTTTACTGATATACTCAGAAGGAAATATCCTAGGAGTAAAAAAGACTGGAAGATTGTATGGTTCTTGCTCAAAACCATAAATTTTGATAAGAGTGTATTTTTCATCTAGATACTAGTTTCTTGTGTTGGGACAGACATTAACCATAGAGGAGAATGGATCAGAGAGTAGTGGTGGTGTCTAAAGACACCATTGCACTGAAGCACAAGCACGCTCCATGAGAGCAGAAATATGTCTCTCGATGATGTAGTAGACCGATCACAAGGATCATCTATAAATAGGTTTTGGTCATGGACCAAACTAGAAATATCGGGTGGAGTCATTTGAACCTGTCCATAAAATGTGGATCTGGGATCCTAAATGGACATGGTAAACCATCAATTTAGTCGATCGTTGACCCAAATAATTGGTTGACCCACTTAACTGAAAGTGTGAGGTTTACCATGGAACCACATGTTCCAACACCCCTCCGTAAACTCATCTTGGAGGAAAAAAAAATCCACATCTTTCCCCCTTGAATTTTTTCTAACTGCAAAAGTTGATCACAAGACGATACAAAAACACTCCTGAGGAATTATGATCACCATGAACATGGATCAAGGAAATAAATGAAGTCATCCATTATAAACTGGTTGCAAATTATAATTTAATTAGTCTATGTCAAGCCATATTCTCCACCAAGATATACATTTTTTGTATCCAAACAGTCTCTGTATTAGATATAATAATAATAAGTACGTATAATGATCAACACATTCAAACACGGTTTGGTTGATATCACCAAATCCAATCACATTAGTTGGGTTTACACATCAACAACTTCAATTACTCTCCCTATTAATAACAACCAAAGGATAAAAGTATCAACAATAGATCTTCGTTGAAACACCAGGTGATGGATAATAACTATGTAATCGAAAAATTCCAGTCGACTATCATTACTGGTCGATTCTTAGTCAACCAATATCCTAGTCGAACTCTAGTCGAATATCATGTCTCGTCGAACTTGTGGTTGAACACTACAAATAAATCAGTAATGAAGAGAAGTGTTGCACAACTGTACAACAGATGAAACAAAATGATATAAATTCCTCAAACATCTAGTTAGATGCACCCATGATTGCTTTCAGGGAAAATACCCTATAGTAGTGGGCTTAGTGTAGCATACCAATGACCATATAAGAATTAAATTCCATACAAAATACCAAACTAAGTGTTCGGTTCCTTTTGTGATAAGAGTGAGCAAAAGGAGGTCCCTTAACTATCTAGTTAGGCTATCCAGAAAACAGAACATAGAGTTAGTTGGTTAGTGGCTCAATTAACATAAAGAAACAAAAAATAAACAACAATGAAATAAATCTAAATTAATTTAGTAATAAATTGAAATGAATGCACAAAGAAAACACAAGAGAGATATACCAAGTAAATTGATATTCGAATTGATACTCCTTGGATAAATATGGGAACTCATGAGTCCCCTCTTTCTCCCTAGGAAGGCTCTTGAGTCCCCAAGTACAAAGTCTTCTTTCTACTATCAATGGATAATAAAGGAAAATGATGAAGAAAAGAGTGATGGACTACTCAAGAGGAGAGATTCCTAACACTTGCATGGATGCCCAAATATTTCTAAGAGGAAGATGGATTCTGAAAGCTAAAAATGAGAAGCATAACAATACTCAAATACTTCTTCTTTTTTCCATACAATGGCCCTTTATTTATAGGAGGATGGAAATATTTTTCCAAACTAGTTTCAAATGTGAATGGGAGGCCCTTGGAGGTACCTCCATCATTTTCAGTGATCCCAAGGTGAAATTTGGGGGCAATTTTGGGTATGGGGGAGATACCCTTCATCCCAAAAGTGGTTCAGGCCTGACCAAACTCATCGATGCATCATTTGCACGTCTGTGCGGGTCTTTTGACTTTCATTCATGCACTCTGTGCATCGTACACCTTGTTAGATCATGTGGATGTGTGCATGCTGATTTTGTTGAATGTGCGTGGATTTTCATAACCACTTTTATATAGTTTTATGATTGTCTTTCCAAACTGAGTGTAATCCTTCTATACGTATTCATAGTATGTTGTGTTTGTGTTAACTGTTTCTTCCTCCATTTCCTGTATTTATAGTGAGCCATTTTTTGGTGATAACACTAAGATATAATAACCAAATTTGAAAGAAATAACTAATTATTGGAAGAAAGAGGAAAATCAACTCACTAGGATCCCAATGTTTGGTGTCGTTCCTGATAGATGGAGTCCTTTAGCTCCTTCCCAATTGTCTTTTTTTAACCTACAAGGACCTTGGAAAAGTATATCTATACATGAAGGTAGTTATAATAATAACTCCCTGTTAGTTCTATGAAAAAATAACGAAAAAGATCGAAACAATTAGTATTCTACTGAAATGTAAGAAAAAGCATTGCAAATATGAAAAATAATAACCAATATAATTAGAAGGAATGAGTTTTATGTATTATTAATGAATAAAAACAAGGTAGTTACAACCTTTACCTGTCCTATGCAACACTGCCCTATTGAAAGAGATCCTAGATTCCTCCACCCCGGCTCCTTCTATAAGGATGTTCCTGACATTGAAGTCACCACAAGCCCAAAGAGAATATAAAGGGAGACTCTTGGCAACATAGTTGGTGATCAGAAGGAGGATAGAAACGAGGGTTTCTAGATCAAGAAACTATATAAAAAAAGGATATAATGGGCTTACATACTCGGTGGAGATAGCTAGATAAGTGTTTTCTTGAATGTGGAAAGTATCATTACCTTTATCCATGAGGAAAATGCTACTTTTATGCGGTCTCTAGTTGGTTAGAGATAGTTGAGTATGGGAAAAAATAGTTAGGAAACTAACCAATCTCGTAAATCATCATTAATTTGGCATAATTATATTTTTCTGAGTATTTATTAGCATGTATGTATGTGTCCCTTAAGTAGCCTGCGTGTACGTGGGTTGCATAGTTGTTAGGGCATGCACATATTCAAAATATTATTTTTTAGAAGGACTCAAGGAGGTATGGGGGATATTTTTCTATAAGGAGGATAGGGATAAGGAAAAAAAGAGAATTGATACTTCAGAGGTGGAATTTGATGCTATAACAGATGCCCACTAATGTGTGAGGTTAGAAGAGCAATTGATGGCCGAAATACATTATAAGTCTTCAAGAATAGTTAGCCAGGGGTGAAGGTCACCATAATCGAATATAAGGACAAAAACCAACACATAAACAATTTAGACAAACTTAATTCTCGAGGCAGGCATACCCATGCTGAGGTGTGATGATAAGCATGGCCTCTAATCAAGTACACTGCGGATCCATGTGGAATGCATATATAGTAGTGATCATGGCCACGAAAGAGATGCATAGTGGATCCACGTCAAACACATATCGTAGCCATGAACAAATATAAAATGTATCTATGTCTCATAATCAGTGAAGGATATTTGGGGAAAGAGATGGAAAAACAAATCCTTCATGACTACCAATGTGAGTGGTACTATCCAATCACAAATCGGTCGGAAGCATGAAATAAGTGATGCTACTACATTCCCGAGGTCTTCAACGCAACTGCTGTGGTACAAGTCTTCACTATCATAATAGATGTTTTGAAGTTGAACACAGGGAGACACCATTTGATTACCAGTAATTGATTTTTACCATTAACAAACACAATAAAACCCACCAATAATGATAATGTGCGTCAAGGTACCTAGTGCAGTATAACAAGTGTGAATAAAAGATATGATGTTGAACACTTGGTAGAATATACCGATCAAGGGACATTAATGTATTCCACTATCAATAGCGAGGGAACATGCCACTGATGATTGAAAGCTCCAAGGTACTAAAAATGACTCTAGATCCATGTCCTAGAGTAAGACGTGTTGAAGTCGATAAGAATATATCTATTGGAAGGAGGGAATTAAGGCATCCCCCATTATCCAACATGAGGAGTAGTGGAAGGACAAATATTTGGAAGGACTTGGATGAAATATTGAAAGGACCATTGTTGGTGTGATTAAATATCTAATTAAATCATCCAATACATTCAATTGTTAAACTGGGTAAGTCTTTTATTACAAGGTTATTGTGCAATGTTTATGTGGAAAAATAAATCTCTTAACACTTTCTGATGAATGAAATCCACTAATCACACATTCTATGCACAACTATCATGAACAAACCGAATCCTTATATCAAATTAAGTTGCAACCAAGTAAGATTCTCAAAGGAAGTTCAGAAGAATAAATCGACCTTCTTTAAAACCATTTGCTAACCACTCACTCACTACTAATGGAATTACAAAACACACTGCTGAAAAACAAAGAACACCCTTGCCAAAAATATGATTTTGTAAAGGAAACACATCCTCATTGCAGTTAATCAAAACACACTCTCACAAAATTGGAATTGAAACTATTGTTTCATTCAACTGAACACTCATGCATACAAAACTGGAATAAATCACTTGTTGAAATTGAATTGAGAACACATTCATGCATAATTGAAATGAACACTTGCTATGATAAAATAGGACACTTGCTAGAATAAATTAAAACACGCTTTCACATAACTAAAATGAACTCTTGCTTGAACAAAACAGAAACACACTCGTACTAAATTGAAGTGAATCACACCAGTAGCAAACCAACTGTAATAGATATAATTGAAACAATTCATTCACATAAACTATCTACACCAAGAATTAAACTAAGGAGAATAACAAAAAGGAAATCTAGTTATGTTAATCTAAATAATAATACATGAACCACAACCCTGCTAAAGAGGAGGGCCCTTCCTCCTTAGCAGGGGCAAAAGACTACATCAACTACAACTTTAAGCACTCATAAATAAATACAACAAATTTCCATATATTTATTATTTAATCAAGAGGTACAAATAAAATTGTTGTTACACATGAAGTTCGTCGACTATCTTCTATTCTCCAAAATCTAGCCTAACCTGGAGAAAATATGCTCTCTCCTTTTAAAGTTTCCCTTTCCTCTTCTAATATTAGAAATATTACAATTATTAACAGACTTGAGAATATTTCTATTCTCAAGTCATTCAATGTCATCTTAATTAAGAACATACAAAGGATACAAAATATTCCTATAACCGATTACAACTTATGTAAATGATATTTATAGAAATAGTCGACCAAACTGTCCTGTTATCTAGGCAAACATCCCACATTCAAAACATACAATAGTTGCTACTTTAAGGTAAGCCACATCATCAGATACATCAATCCTTGACATACGATTCCATGGGTTATGGTTTAGTCATCATCATGCAGTGATCCTTTAGGCGGTAACAACATTCCATAATAGTGGAGTTTGTGTATCAGGTCTTAGAGTAACAGTGCCTTGGAGTAGAAATACCTCATAGTAGTATTTCCTTGGAGTAGAAACACCTCATAGTAGCATCATTTGATCATTCTTCAATATTCTTTATCAATTAATCAACAATTACCCAACACAGACATCATCCTTCCCTAAATGAAGACAAATTTTAAAGAATCAACGCATCAAATCGCTTAACATACCAGTGGAAAAAAGGAAATTCTTGTACCATGGTGATTATGGGAAAGGTGCGAATAGAAAGGAGAAATGTATGATATAAGTAAAAAAATGAAAAAAAGGTGTCACTCCCATGAATCGACATCTCCACCCAACTGAAGCAACTACATGTCCTCATGCGGCCCATAATTCTAAGTCCTCAAACTCCTCCTATATATGTAGTGTAGTAAGGTTGTATGCTCCAATAGTATCCTCCTTAACTCCTCTATACCCATTACTCATCAAAGCATCCATCCAATAATCTTTCTCATACTGAACCTGAGATTTTTTTTGGTATTGTCTTGTAGGGATCCATATAAGAGGGAATCTGTACTCGAGGCCGAGCCACCTGGATCCACACATTTTCATTCACTCCATATACTTATTCACTCTCTGTAAAGCGTGTTCAAAGTTTGGGTACCTATATGGATCTCGTCTTCTCAACATCTCATCAGAGGTTTCCCATCTTAGCTGACTGTCATCTAGGGCATCCTTCAACTGCATATTAATACATTTGGGGCAGATATCTAGAATAAGTAGCCGAAGCTCAATTAGAGTAGCAACCCATTCTTTTGCACTCATAAACCGATTATATCCTTTGATTATGTTGGCAACAGGGGTAGGTTCCCCTCTGACCCACAACAACTTCTCGACCTGATTTTCCCAGATAGCCTCATGGGATGCTTTCTATTTTTTTTGGTTGCTAACAAACGAAGTGAAGGCCCTCAAATGAATATCTCCAACATAATGGGATAAATTAAATTTCCTCTCCCCAAACATAACATATTCATGTAAGTAAAGATCATAGAGCAAGTGTTGATCCGTAAGATTTCTTTGGAAAAATGTCTTTAAGAATACAATGGTGGTGTACAAGTCTTGTCTTCTCTTAAGGCCATTAATTGAAACAAGAGGATTTTCTCCTACAGAAAAACTGGATAGGAAGGAGATGGGTTTCTGCAACTTACCATTTCCTGTGCCAAGTTGCAAAATTTCATTTTTGTGTCTTCCTGGGTTTTGACTTGATCTTATAACTCTTTCAACCTCTGCCTCATTCTTGTCATATTCTCTTTTCTCTACTCCTGTAATTCTAATTCTTCTTCCCATCTTTTTCTTAAATCCCGAATAACTTTTCTACGTTCCTAAGTAGAAATCACCCCTTCTTGGAGTGATGTGGCCAGCTGTTTCCACTTATGGACTTCGAAAATCAATATATCAACACTGGAGGTTGTTGTTATGCTATTTTACTTCTCAAATTGGGTGTCTTCATTTCCAGGCATTGTTGGTTCTTGTGTAGCAACAACCTCTGTGAAAGGACTGCCCATATTCCCCTTAGAAGGTTTAGTTGTTTACTTTTTTCCCTGAGCTACAACACCTCCATTGGTGACAAGGCAAGGCTCTTTCATTACTGAATCCAGGGATGCTATTTCTTGTGTAACAACAACGTCT
Organism: Picea sitchensis; assembly: GCA_010110895.2. Taxonomy (NCBI): domain Eukaryota; kingdom Viridiplantae; phylum Streptophyta; class Pinopsida; order Pinales; family Pinaceae; genus Picea; species Picea sitchensis. The sequence goes on along the minus strand of SNQJ01S0065084.1, from coordinate 101,171 downwards.
TGTATGGGTTCCTCTTGGTTAGTTTGGGTAGCTTTATCACCCCCTCTGTCTTCCTCAATACATTCTGTTTGTATGCCAGTGAAATTAAAATTAGACGGAGGTACATCACTTGATGTGCACCCTGCTTGACTAAATATTTCTCCATAGTCTAGACATAGTTGTGCCTTACACTTGTCTTTCCCTGGTATCATGGTTTCAGGGTCATATGCCTTTTATAACAATTGAGCAACCTCAGCCAGGGTTCCTAAACTTGGAGAAGTTGGAGCCTCTTGAAATTTTCCTTTTAAGACCTCGAGTTGTTTCTCAAGCCTAGAGGTTCTTCCTCTAATTGATTTACTTTCTCATGCAAGGATAGAGACTTACCTTTCTTAGATCTGGTGCTTCTTGTTCTTGCCTTTTTTTTCCTTTCAACATGTTATTTCTCGACAGGTTCTTGCGGGCACTCAACATCAATTCCTAGTTGAGCTGATGCTGCTGCTAAAGAAGACCTAGTTCTTCTTGATTTTTTTTTCCCTTTGTTTGTAATAGTTTGTTCTTCAACATATTTTGGTGGGAACCTAGTGTTGTTTGATGGTTGAAATGGTGTTGCTACTGAAGAAAGCCTCACTTTCCTTGGATTTAATTTTTCCTTCTTTACAATAGTTCCTTCTCCAACAAGTTCTTGTGGGAACTCAGTACTGGTCAACGACTCGAATGGTTGGGTTGGTGTTGTTGCTGAAGAAGACCTAGTTCTTCTTTTAGGGGTGTGTTCCTTAATCAATCGAGGTGATCTTATTTTCCTTTTCTTATGATGAGAGTGTTCTTCTATGATTAGGTAGAGTTTGTATACTTCAGCACAAGGGTCTTCTTCTAGAATTTCCACTTCGTCACTAGATGTTGTCGGTGAAACATGTTGTTCAGTGGAGGGATTATCTTGAAATTCAACCCCATCAACCTCTTCTTCCTCGCAAGGGTATTCTTGGTCGATTTCTGTGTCTCTTTCACTTGGCTCTTTTTCTGTATCATCAACTTCATTCTCCGTGTTGGGCGCTTTTTCCTCCTATTCTATTTTTGTGTCGCCCCCTTCATTCTCTATGCCAATTGTTCTATCTATTTGATTTGTTTTTGTCCCCATGGATTGCTCTTCTTCCATGGTAATATCATCATACATCGACTCTAGTTCCTCTTATTCCTATTTCCTGGACTTTCCATCCTCAAGAATGATATTTCTATTAATGAATTCAAGCTCAAGGTTAATTTCCATTTCTATTTCCTCTTCTTCTGTCACTCTTTTTATTTCCTCTCTTCTTTCTATTTCCAAACCTTGTGTTTCTATGTGACCAATGAACTCATTCCATGTAGCATTCCTTTGTCTAATACCCATGTTTCCCCCAATTTGTAAATATAACTATAACTAGCCAAGAGACTATGGCAGACTAAATATGTGTGAATGTTTGATTTGATGAACCCTTGTATAAAAGGGTCAATGTATGAATTTTCTGTTAATAATAGAAATTTGATATCTGGTGCACAACTGTTGAAAGGGGGAAGTTTTCGAAGATATACCATGGATTCTATGAGAGTGATGGTGAGGGGAAACCAAGAATGGTTGAGATGACCCTCACCAGACTAGTACCTACTGGGAATAATTGCTCAACAGTCCTCTGACCCAGAAATGAATTATCAGTCAGGCTAGTAGTTGGGAGGCCATCCTCAAGAGTTAATGAGGATATGGGGCAGGGTACCCATCTGTAAGGCTTCTAGGTCTGGCCACAAATTAGGATTCAGAACCACGCAACCTTGTTGAGGAAGGAAATAAAGGAGGTAATTTGGGGACATAGATAGATATGGAAGATAACAGAGTAGAGAAAACACTTTCCCGAGAAGAGAAGGGAAGCATACTTCGACTTAGGAGTTGAGAGGAAAATATGATTAGTAATTTCATTTTGGCTGAAAGAAGCCATGGGTAGGGTTTTTCTACAATATGATAAATGAGGCAGACAATTGACTGAGGAAGTACTCGTGCATATCTCCTTGCTTTGAGTAGAGAAAAACAATTGCAAATTTCATTTTTGGCTTCTTTCAGCCAAAACGAGATTACTTCTCATATTTTCCTCTCAACTCCAAAGTGGAAGTGTCTCTTCACTGGCATGGCCGACTTCTCAATTTGGGTGGTTATAACCACCTTTAATATATTCTGGGGCCTCTTTAATATATTCTGGGGATGACTTCTTATTTCGCCTATCACAATTATATTTTCGCCAATCCACAAAAGGGGATTTGGTCCTTTACAATAGTTGACATGATCAATCCTCAATGGGGATTGATCTAATGAATAAATCCACAATAATAATTAGAATACACTTTGTAGTTACATTATTTCAACACTCCCCCTTAACAAGAAGGGTATTCTTCAACAACATCAGGCGAGAGAGAGGACAACATCATCAACAACATTAGGTGGGTGAGAGGACAACATCATCAATATCATCTTGGAACACTAACTGGCATATCTATAAATCATCAGAATTTTTACTCATCAGAAACATCGTCATTCTTAAAGGAATGAAATCATCATCTGCATCAATATTGATTAGTATAAAACTAATACATCATCATCACAACACGAGGCTGGTCACATCATCACAACATGAGGCTAGCTCATCATCACAATACTGGACTGGCTTTACGTCACAACTATCAAGATGGAAGCACAATACTCGTCTTTCTTTTCGTCACAACAATCAGGCTGGAAGCAGAATACTGGACTGGATTTACGTCACAACTATCAAGCTGGAAGCACAGTAATTGTATTGCTTTTCGTCACAGCAATAAAGATGGAAGCACAATACTCGTCTTACTTTTCGTCATAGCTATAAAGATGGAAGCAAGATACTTTCCTTTCTTTTCATCACAACTATAAATCTGGAAGCAAGGTACTAGACTGGCTTTACGTCACAACAATTAAGCTGGAAGCACAGTTCTAGACATATCTCAACACAACAACTAGAATTGCTTTACATCATAGTGGTTAGGCTAGAAGCACAGTACTAGGAACATCTCAACAAAACAACTAGACTGGCTTTACGTCATAGTAGTTAACCTAGAAGAATAGTACTAGGCACATCTCAACACAACAACTAGACTGGCTTTACGTCACAACGGTTAAGCTGGAAGCACGATACTAGATATATCTCATCACAACACTACTCCCCCTTTTGCGGAAGGTCCTTTCAGACTATACCAAGCTTATCTTGAAATTTCTCAAACTTTACACGAGATAGAGGCTTGGTCAACACATCGACAACCTGCTCATCCGTGCTAACGTACTGGAGCTTTATGGATCCTCTCTGCACCATGTCACGGATGTAATGATATCGGATCTCTATGTGATTCAACTTGTCATGGAATACACGATTCTCTGTCATCTTTATGAGACTCTGGTTGTCACATAGGATCATGGTTTCTTCCATCTCTAGGTTAACTAGACCAGTCAATAACTTACAAAGCCATATAGCTTCATAGTTGGCAGAATACACAATAATGTATTTTGCTTTCATTGTACTGAGAGAAATGATAGATTTCTTCCTACTCTGCCATGAGATCATGGCTGATCCCAAACTGAAACAACATCCTGAAGTGTTGTTCCTGTCAGAGACACTTCCAACCCAATCTTAATCAGTGTACCCACTCAATGTGAAATCATGATCTCCATCATAACTGAGACCACAATCTAATGTACCCTTAAGGTACCTCATCACATGTTTTGCAGCAACTAGGTGAACATGTATGGGTTCTACCAGAAACTGACTCAACAGGTTCACGATAAAACAAATATCTGGTCTGGTGTTTGTCAGGTACATCAGTGATCCAATGATCTGTCTATACAATGTGGCATCAATCAATTCTGACAAAGTGTTGACCAGTATCTTCAACTTCATTTCCATGGGTGTATTCATGGACTTGCACTCTAACATGTCGAATCTCTTTAGGATTTCGACTGTATACTTCCCTTGGTTAAGGAAGATCCTCTCTGGACTCTGCCATACCTAAAGACCTAAGAAATAATGCATTAGGCCAAGGTATTTCATCTCAAATTCTGAGGCGAGCCTCTTCTTACATTCGGTGATGGTCTTTTCTTCTCTAGTTAAGAATAAGTCATCCACATACATCAATAATATCACTGGCTCATCATTCATAACCTTGAAGTAGAGGTTAGAATATTCTTTACTCTTGGTAAAGCCCAAACTCATCAGGAAACTGTCTATCCTGCCATACCAAGCTCTAGGAGCTTGCTTCAATCTGTACAGAGCCTTCTTCAACTTGCAGACATGAGACTTCTCGTGTTCAACTTCAAATCCTTGAGGTTTCTCTATATACACTTCTTCTTCGATGACACCATTTAGGAAATCTGTCTTTACATCCATCTGGTGTAACTTCCACTTCATCTTAGCTGCAAGTGCTATGATGGTTCTGATCGAAGTGTATCTAGCTACAAGAGAGAATGTCTCTTTATAGTCAATGCCTTCCTTTTGAAAAAATCCACAATCGAAAAATATTTCTTTATACTTCTGAATACTTCCATCAACAACATGTTTTATTTTGAAGAGCCATTTGGAAGATACCACATCCTTGCTCTTCGGTTTAGGAACTATTTCCCATACATCGTTCTTTATTATGGATTGGTATTTTTCTGTCATAGAATCTGCCCATTCTTTCTTTTGAATGGATTCTTCAAAGCAAGTAGGCTCTTTCTCTAGGATATCACCAATCAAATCCATATAACTGGAGAATGGCTTAGGTCTCTTCACCTATCTCGTGGTTCCTTCAGGAACACCATATTTCTCTCCATCTTGAATACGCTCTCTTGCTCAAGTAGGCTTTCTTTTATGGGAGATCGTCATCTGAGGAGGTTCTTGAAATTCTACTATGTCATGATCTTCTAGAATTTACTCATTAGGGGAAGTTACGACTTCCCTCATTGGTTCTGCAACTCTGGGAACCTCCCCCACTGATTCTGCAACTCTGGGGATTATGGGTTCCTCTCCATATACTTCTTCAAGCTGAAATCTTCTCAATTTCTTAAGCGTTGCATATTCATCAAAGGTCACATCCCTGTTGATATCGATGTGATGGTGACCTGGTATATAAATCTTGAAGGCCTTGGAGACCTCACATTATCCCACAAATATTCCCTTCTTTCTTGAAGGGTCCAACTTGTTTCTTTTCTCTTTCAAAATATGTATAAATACTGGGAATCCAAATATTTTGAGATGGATTACCTCTGGCTTCTTTCCGGTGAACATCTCTTCCGGGGTCTTGAACCCAAGTGCACTATGGTACAATCAATTTTTCACATATACGGTTGTCATAATTGCTTCTGCCCATAATCACATAAGAAGATCTTGATCATGGATCATGGTATTCACTGCTTCCATTATCGTTCTATTCTTTCTTTCATCTGCACCATTTTGTTGAGGATTATAGAGAGTGGTGATATCCCTATTGATCCCAACATATTTGTAGAAGTTCACAAACTCTTTTGAGGTGTATTCTCCTCCATTATCTGACTTGAGTATATTGATCTATCTTCCAGAAATATTCTCTATCAAGGCTTTGAATTCCTTGAATTTGTTGAATGCTTCATCTTTAGATTTCAAAAAAA
>SNQJ01S0065084.1:80843-95517 GCA_010110895.2 Picea sitchensis | reverse complement strand
ACTTAGGAAGGGAAGTGTTAAGTGCTTCTATAAATTCATACTTCAGGTCAATATGAGTTGTCTAATGCCGAAAACTCCTGAATGTCGTAGTCATAGAGTAAATCGGGATCATTGAAAATGGAGGGACACGTGACCATAGATCAACAATTATCCAAGAGTCTGGGTATTCGGCGATATAGGGACGCACGAGTTTCCATGGAGCTCTGCAAGCCAGAGTAAATCCTGGCCATAGATGCTAGGTACATGTGGCAATAGATCCATTGTGGTCTAGAGGTAAATCCAAAATATACACATTAAACACCCGAATTCTGAACTACCGAAGTTACATGGACCATCAATCTTCGGATCCTTCGATATCCCTCTCATCCATCGATCTAAAGAACCACCCTCGATTAACCAACTGATCGGGAATGCAACATGAAGTGACATGTGGTCCTACTCATCCATCATCAAAGGTTTTCCGTTGAACTAGGACTGTTGGATGAGTGGGTATGTGGCAAGTGATCCCGTAGTCTAGAGACTTCATACTCTGGAGGAACCTGACCAGGATTCTATGAAGTGTGAAGACTGCTGAATTAGTGAACGCCGAAATAAATCTGAGCTATTGGTAGGAAGAGGACACGTGGCGCCATATTCGAGAGTCTGGAGACTTGGGTCTTCGGGGGATTTTCATTGAGAGAAGTCAATAAGATTCGAATCTTGGTTCCACAAAGTAACGAGGATCGTGGATATATGGATCCACGTGGATAAATCCCAACTGTATGATGGGTCTTGACGTGGCTTATTGACGTCATCCCGGGTGACATGGACTCACCACCAAGGTGCAACGTGTCACCCAGATTTGGTCGATTCACCAACCCCTTATTCCTATTAGATCATGACACGTCTCAGCCCCTAACATGTCACCCGTTGACCCTCACCGCGTGTCAACTTATGGTTCATTCCTGCTTGACCAACATGGCTGGTGACATGTCTAGGAGTCTGAGAGTCTGGATGATTTCGAGAGTTTGAAAGATTGAATGTATTATGGCTGAGGAGGGTATAATGAGGATAGTCGATCACCGAATGCCGAAATCCCAACGACGATTACCGATCACCAAAACGTCGAAAACGTAAAATGAAGACTGTAGACCCTCGACTACCGAAACATTGAAATGTATGATGCTCAATGCTAAATGTCGAACGCCGATTGTCGAATGGCTAAGGCCACATGGTGAGATTTTGGGACTTTGAGGATTGGGAAAAAGGAGTTTTCCACGTCGAACATCGAAGCCCCTTTTTAACCATAGGATCTTAGTAGAGGACATGGACTGTTGATTCCCTCTGCTGTTCGACGATCTAGAATTTCAACAACATCGTTGGAACTCCTAAAGTTCGGGAGTCCCGAAGTGTCGAAACCTTCGCTAAGAAAACTCTTAGCTCCTGGTTTTCACCCCGAGGTCATGGGGAGGACCCCGCTAGATGGTTTAAGAATGTAGTGGGAGATGTAAACTTTGGAGGAGCATAATAAGATTATTATTCTTAGTAAGGGACCAGAAGTGAACCAAGGAAAAGAGATAATTGGATGCCCCATCCCTAGAAAAAGTATTTATGGGTTGGGTGTGCTACAAATTGGTATCAAATCATGGCAACAACAATTGGCTTGCTTGGGCACATTCACGAGTCACATAAAAATATTATTAGAGAATTTATGGGGTAACACCCTACCTTACCCCCTTCTATAAGAAACTTGTCGGAACCTCTACTAAAGACAGGAACAAAACCTTCTACTGTTGATATATGTTTTGGAATTCTATACTATAGGTTGCTAATGTTTCCAAATAAATAAGTGAATTCAACTTGTAATGATATGTGTTGTTAATGAATTGGTAGATTAGTAACTAACAAAAAATGTTTTATCATCACTCAAGCAGTCAGTGAAAAACAAGATAACTACAATTTCAAGGATGGTGACACATCAGGAGTTGGGGGAGAGCTCCCACAATAGAGAGGAATAATATGATGAAAGTAGGGTGGTGGAAACCCCTCCATATTTGGATGAAACTATAAGAAGCCTCATGGTAGAATTACAGAGTTATAAGGCTAACAATGAAAGGATGATCAAGGAGTAGGAAAAGAAGATTGAAATTAATGCATTCCTACTATAAAATCTATCAGACATACAAAGGAAAATGCAACATGGTCCAACTGCCATTCATGTGGACATGCATCATACCAAGAAAAACCCAATTCCGCTTGAGATACAGAACCATGGTCCTGAAAGTGGCCGCACCAGGAGGATCACCTCAAAGAAGTCCCAACATGGAGCCAAGAGACATTCAATGGAAGATTTCTCTGGTGAGGACACTAACAACTCCAAGGAATATTCTAATGGAAAAACTAGTTCCCATTCTTAGACGAGAGGAAAGAAGAGGAAACATTCCAAGAGTCATGACCCTGAAGAATTCAAGAAATCCAAACCACCCACCTTCGATGGATATATTAAGAAGGGGGAAGAAGCAGAAGTTTGGATACTCATCTTGAAGAAGTACTTTAGAGTGCATGACTACTCTGAAAACTTAAAGGATTGGATAGCCATTTTCAACCTGAATGGGAAAGCTTCCATTTTGTGGTAGGACCTTAGGAATGTGAAAGGAGTCCATGAGAAGGACTTGTCATGGAAACAATTTAATAAATACTTCAATAAGAAGTACCGGTCAGAAAATCACTTTGATGGAAATACCAAGGAGTTCTATGAACTCAAGCTGGGACAACTCACCATAGATGAGTATATCAAAAACAATTCTCCAGCTAATGAGGTATGTTCCCTACATAAAGGATGAAAAGGTAAATATGCAACGCTTTATTAGTGGATTACCTCAGTCGTACCATGAAAAAATTGAGTTTGGTGAGCCAAAGACCTTAGAATATACTATTCGAAAAGCAAGGTATTGCTATGAGAAATCCAAGAGTAAGACAAAACCCCATGAATACTAGAAGAAGAAAAAAATTGAGGATTCAAGAAGAAGGGGTTTAAACCCTCGATATTTAAGAACCCTGGTAAGAGCTCAAGGATGAGCCTTCCTTCCAGAAGTGCGTATCAACAAAATTTTCCATCCCAGAGTGGAAACAAACCATTAAGAGAAGCTCCAAGTAAGACTGATAACACGAAGAGAGAACCCTTGAAATTTTGGGGTTGTGGAGAGGAACATCTTCTTAGGGACTGTTCGGATAGGCAACAAAACAATGGGAGTGTCTACAACATCCAAGAGGCTACCATAGTAAAGGACGTGTCTAGGAGCCTACTACAAATTTATTTAGCCTTGGATAATAGACAAGTTGACCACCAAGATTTAGTGGTGGAGATGGAAGGTACGATTTCCAACCATCCTATTTTCGTTTTAATTGACCCTGGTTCTAATTTGAGTTATTTTGCCCCTCAAACTGTTGATAAATGTAAATTACAACAAGTTAAACATGTTAAATCATGGATGGTACAACTATCCACTGGAACCAAAAGAAAAGTAACAGAGGTCATACCATCATGCCAATTTTTCATGAGTGGGTTGCCCACCCAAGCGAACCTAAACATACTTCCTCTAGGATCTTATGACCTATTGATTGGCATGGACTAGTTGGATGCCTACAAAACCAAGTTGGATTGTTATAGTAAATCTTTGGAGTGTGAAAATGAAGAAGGAAGAAGGGTAACCCTACAAGGGATTCAAAATCTCGTCTCAATGAGACAAATATCAACACTCCAAGTGAAGAAGTATTACAGAAAGGGATGTACCTTGTATGCAATACATGTACTGAAATCTATTGAGAATGACAAACCCGACCTAAAGAACCATCCCATATTAAGAGAATATAAATATGTATTCCCAGAAGAGGTACCAGGTCTACCTCCAAGAAGGGATATTGACTTTTCAATAGAACTTGTACCAGGAGCAACGCTAATGTATAGAACACCCTATAGAATGAGTACTCCCAAACTAGTCGAACTCAAACTACAACCGAAGGAGATGTGGGACAAAGGCTACATTCAGCCTAGTGTGTCTCCATGAGGAGCACCATCCTTGTTTGTGAAAAAGAAAGATGACACACTCAGACCATGCATAGATTATAGACAACTCAACAAGATGACCATCAAGAATAAGTATCCCTTTCCAAGGATCGATGACTTGTTTGAACAATTAAGGGGTGATACCTGTTAGCACTAGGAATCACCTTAAGATTGCATGGAAGGCAAGCCCAGTACCCATCAAGTTATATGTGAATGTAAGAGTGTTTTAAGGGGTCAAATGGAAAATACTCAAAATTATAATGTTCCAACTCAGAAAAAGGGGCTAGCATGCACCAACAATCAAGGTCTTGGTTAACTTCAATCAGTAGTTGGGAGTGAGTATGAATAGAGGGAGGACTTCAATGAGAGGAATTTAGGGGTTGCTGTAAACATCAGGTCTACAAACAGCCTAAGGAAGAAGGATTCTTAACACAAGATCTTCTTGAGTTCAGAACTTAAGGACACTAAAGAAACATCATGATAATATAATAATCAAACATACACCATAATATCACCACAACCATTCATGTGAATCATTCAAAGCATGAACACTTTAGCATCATAAGCAAATAAAATGAAAGAGAATTTGATTTCTATTAACCAAGATGTCTTAAATCAAGTACATGGCCAGTTCACAGTCACTTCATCAAAATATTATAGTATAAGGGATCCTTTCTCAACCATTTGAACCTACTAAAGCATTTCATCCATCTATTTTTAACAAAATGGAGGCAACCACTGGAGGTACGAGCTGGCCTCCTTCCCAGGAAAATCTCTAAAAGTTTATTTCATCCAACAACTTGACTAACAACCTATGCTATAAAATAGGAAAGTGTTGGTGACTAATCCAACCAATCTTCAAACTAGCTTGATCCCTCTTTGTTGTGCAACTCCTTGTTTTCCATGTGTCCTTCAGGAGCATGTGGCTGTCATCATGCTGCCAACTGTTGTTTCTGCAGTTCTCTTCATCATCAACTATCCAAATTTTTTTAGCTTGACCCTCCTAGATTCCTAGTGTCTGTTGGTAGCTTCTTTGGGTAGCACTCTGAGTAGCATACTTTGTAGTGCCTTCACCAAATTTTGTAAGAGTATGTAGTGCAATTCAAAACTAGACAAGTAGAAAAGATAGCGCCAAACCTTCCTATCCCCTGTGCAAACTTCGGTCTCTACGAGATTTTAGGTAGCGAATTTCTGTAGCGCCACTCTGGCATGTCTCTGTGAAAATTTCATCTCTGCCAGAAATTAGGTAGCGAATTTCGGTAGCGCCACTGTGTGTTTTTGTAGCACACCAGTCGAACACCAAAATAGACTATTCTGTAGTGCCATAGCGCTACGAAATGTTTGCAATCTTACTGCTGAAGGAGTTAATTCTTCACAAAAATCCCAAACTCTGAACAATAAGCACTTAGAAGCCTGTATAGGTGGTAGAGGTAATGTTTCAACAACAGTTTATCCTCACAAAAAGGAACCATCTTCAAAAATGGGGCTCAACTTTCACCAGCTACTTCGTTACCCTAACACTTAACCTGACACTCTTTCTTGTAGAAGGAGGATCCTCCTTTGGAACATCAGGCTTCTTTCTTTAGCGGTGAAAGTCTTCTTTAGTGGAGCTATTCTCTCCTTGGCTACTAGTGTCTCCTTTTCAATAACATCTTCAACCAATACCTGGAAGTTTCTTTGAGCCACTTCATCTTGAAAATGCTGCAACTCTGCTTTGAGCTTCCTATTCTGGGTCTGGAAGCCTCTGTTCTGCCTATAAAGGTTTTTGAGCTTCCTATGGAGAGGTTGGGCCTTTCTTTCTGTGAACCTTTCCAGGTCAAGGGTGTGACTGTAGCCATCCATGAGTTCTTTCATCTTAGCCTTGTCAGACATGGCTTCTGTTTTCAACTGAGCCACCTCCTTCCTAGCATCCCTAAGTTGCCTGATTAATATTTTGAATGTCTAGCTGTCAGGTGGAGTAGTGACATGAACAATCTCAATGGGATTCTTCATGGTATCCTCTTCCTGCTGCATAGGAAATGCCTTGTCTATCTCATCGGGCTTCTTGATACCTCTATCTTTATCTTTCTTCTTTTTCATAGGGGTTCCTTCTTTCCTCTCCATAGGATTTTCAATGCCTTTACCCCTCTTCCTTTGTAGGATAGAGGATTTTGGTAGGGACTTTTATTCAAAAAACTCTTTAGAAACTGATGATCTTGTGAAAGGTTTCCTTCCCTTGGTATTGGTTTCTAGAGGAGAAGAGGAGAAGTGTATCTTCTTACCTTTCTTTGCTGTAGTTTTAGTAGTAGAAGGAACTTCTTCTAACTCTGGTGGAGGAGGAGGTGAAAAATCTCTCTGTGGGGAATGACAAGTTTCCTCCTCAGTTCCCGTGACCTGCTTGATGACCTCTGAAACTTGAAAAAGCCTCCCTCGGCCTCCCGTGACCTCGCTTGATGACCTCTCAAACTTGAACAAGAACTTTCCCTTTATCTCTTTGATGGTACCTTCTTTAGCAAAGACTGGTGGATGATAAAGGGCTTACATTCTGTGATTGAGGGGTGGTTACTATATCTAACTTGAAGTCAGAAGCAACAACAAAATGTTCCCATGAGATATCTTCACCTAGTTCTTCGGAGACTGAAGGCTTCACCCAATCCAGAGTGGAAGATGCTAGCATCCACATCCTTAGACTCTAGACTGAATCCATATGTAACATATTACCGGCGTTCCTTAGAAAATAGTAGGGAACATTAATTTAAATTTTACCAGTAAAATGTAGCAAAATGCTTATATGGTACTGGTAAAATTGTTAATAATCCATCCAGCGTAAATTATCTCCAATGATCATCAATATCCCTCAGTCAAATTGCTCAATAAGCCGGATTCCTTGGCACACCTTGTAATAAATCACCGCTTGATGTTCCAAGGCAGCCCGGTACAGGATGCATTCAAAGCCATGGCTTTAACCCACTTTTCACCTGTGATAGGGACTCCTGTTTCAAAATGGAGCCCACCAAAAACCCTCAATACCTTGCTCCCGCCATCAAAATGTAGGTAAACTCATTTGTCACCGTGGGATGGCCTCTTTGCATATTATGATAGAAAGAGAGGCATTCCACTCTTTGAAAACCCTCTCTTACCATGGGCTCTGTATAAAAAATATGCATATCCACAGGTTCAGTTATAACTACCTTGCCCCCTTTGTGTGAATTATTCATTTGAGGAGTCTCCATAGCTTAGGATGAGATCTTCTTATGGCTATGGGGTGGTAATGACCGGGAGGACCTAAATTCAAGCTTCAAATGGACAAATATGCACTTTTACAAGAACTCCCCTTAAACCACACTGATTTCTAGTAAGCTAAAAATTGATTGTGGAAATCCCTCCCTTAGATTTATGTAGGTATTGAACACTTATACAATGAGAGGGTACTCTATAATTGGCCCTTTGAAGCTGGGTGGAAAATGCTTGACTCAAATGTCAAAGGAAGCATGGGAGACACAGAGAGTTTAAGGAGCTCTTTGGGTAGCGCAATGTGTATGCAGAGGATATAACTGTTTAGATGTTGTGAGCTCAACAACTATGGTGGGTGGATGTATCAGATTTTGACATATAGGTAGTGAAGTTTATAGGTTTGAAATGGGAGGAGACAAGGATAGAATGGTGTGAGGAAGGTCTCCTTCAACTATGCAAGCTCGATAATCCAAAATTTTGAGCGCTAACTTTCTTTGAAAATTTATGTGCAGAGGAGGAAATACGGGATACCCGTGGAATAAAAATTTGTTTGAAGCCTCAACGAGATTTCAGGATGAAATCATGAACATTTCAGACCTCGAATCTACCTCAACATCATATCCGCAGCAATGCCGCCGACCGGTTAGAACTGAGAGTTTGCGCAATGCAACAATATTGAGTTTTTAAAAATCACAAACTGTTATCAGAGTTCGCAAATACAATATGTTTAAGGCATTTGTTTAACCAACTCCTGGAGCTGGAAACAAGGAAAATGTCATTAGCATTGTAATCATAACTCAAGGTGGAAAATGATGAACATGAAAGGCGCTTTACCAAACTCCTAATGAGTGAAGCCCATTTCAAAAAATGATTGGGCGTGTAAGCAAGCGGAAAACAATGCATGGCTACTTAATGACATGAGTGAGGAAAATGGTTTGTCAAATCAATCTAGTCGTGGAGAGGATCGATTATAGTGACAAATCATGAAGGGGATGAAATTTTAAGTCATGAACAAAAACGGTTCTAAGTCCAAAATCAAATGAGGATCAAAACATAAGTTATGACTCAACACTTTTATTTATCAAGGGGGTCCTAGCAAACACAATTTTAAAAGGGGTGAAATTTAAAAATTAAAATCTAAAAGCTTAGGAAAAGATGAAACTAAACCGCTCTCGGGCGTTTCAATTGGCGCGCCGCGGAAATGAAGTTCCATGAGGTTTCTCGAACCAATTCCCCTCGACTTACCTTGTGTGCCGCTTAAGGGGCATCAACTGAGGTTATGGGGTAGCGGTTGATAACACGCCACGTAACGCGAAAGCACGCAATTCAAATTAGTTGTCGATTCTCGCATTACCAAAAAAAAAAAAAAAAAAAAAGATGGAAACAAACTAAAACCCAAGGTAACTTAGTGTGATAACATTGGCACCACAAGGGATGGCATGCCCCCCTGCAGGCTACCAAGAATGAGTAGATTTAGTGCCCTTATCCTAGGGCTATGGGGTTAGTTATTGAAACAAAAATAAAAATAAAAATGATATTTACAATGGCATGAAAAGCCACTCAAGGCTCAAGAAAAGTACTTTTTTTTTTCTAAAATGCCCATTGATAGGGCCACAAAAAAATTCTTTCATCTCCATATATTCTGCAACTTTAATGTGTTATTAGAGAATACCTCATGAATTTGAAGGAACCATCCATAAAGCTTCAAATTTACTGAGCTTGCCTTTATCTTGCCTCGGTGAATCCCACTTGAGCACCGTGACGAGTTGAAAATCGTCTTTGTTCACTTTTTTGTTGAACTTCTGCTTGATCTTAAGTTGATGATCATGTGCTTTATCTACAAGTCTGATGCACTTCAACTAGTTGTTGAATCATGTTGATCATATCATTCAGCTCCCCTTGGTAATATTGGAATAATTTTTCCATAGTAAGGCAAGTTGAGAAGGAAACATTTCTCCTCAACTCCATACAACAGCTGGAAAGGGGAAATTCCCAGGGACCTCTTTGTCGTCACTCTATCAACACACAAAGAAAAAATGAGTTTTGAGTCCCATGCCTTTTTGTTCTCCTCTAACAACTTTTTAATGATCTTTATAAGGATTTTGTTTAAGGATTCTGCAAGTTCGTTCCCTTGAGGGTATTAAGGGGTAGAGTGAACCAATGTGATTCCAAACTATTCATAGAAGTGAATCAATGGTTCAACCTTAAAAGATGCAGCATTATCAGTGACGATTCTACTCGGACACCCAAACCTTGCCATAATGTCCTCAAGGAAACCAATGATCACTTTGTGGGAAGAATTCCTTGTAGGAATAGCTTCAATCCACTTAGTAAAGTAATCTATAGCAGTAAAGATCCATCTATGTTGACCACTAGAAGTGGGATGAATTTCCCCAATAAAATCTAGGCCCCACTGTTGAAAGGTTCCTGAAGCTGCCACGGGCTTTAATGGCAAAGACTTGATCTGCTGCTTTCTAGAGAACTTCTAACATTTAACACAGGCTCTGATCTTAGCACAAACATCAATGAACAAACTAGGCCAGAAGTACCCAGCTCTGAGGATCTTGTATGCTGTGGTTCTCCAATAATGATGCCCCCCACATAAACTGTTATGAAAATCAGACATAATTTTTTGGGCTTCTTGTGGGTCTAGGCACCTCAAAATAACTCCTAATGGGTCTTTCCAATACAAAACTTGATCAACAAGGCAACATTTTATTGATTTGAGTTTTAAGGCTCTCACCTTGTTCTTTTCCATACCATTTGGAGGCTGTAAATTCTGTAGGAAAAATATAATGTCCTTGTGCCAGCTGCAATCTTCCAATGCAGAGCTGACTTGAGAATATTTATCAGTTAATTCAGCCTACTAATTTTATGAACACGAGTGGATGAAATTTACCCCCGATGATGGGAAATTTGATTCAACCAACAACTTGGCTAAACCCTAGTCTCTAACCAATTTGGTAGGCTTAATTTCCAAATCAAATTCAAGGATTTTAGCAATCCACTTGCTCCTTTTTCCATCTATATCAGGCTGAATAAGAATTTCTTTTACAACAACTGATGGGACATAAGAAATGAATCTTGAATGCAACACATAAACTATGAAGGACTTGAGAGATTTAACCAATGCATAGGCTTGCTTATCCATGATGTCATATTTTAATTCAACATCTCTCAATGCCCTGCTGAAAAAGGCAATGGGGTGCTCTTAAGACTTCAACATTCTTCTGTAATAAAACTGTTGCTACTGTATCAAAAGAAACAAAAGGAAAAATAAGAAAGTCCTTGGAGTAGTCTGGGCTGATAAGGATCAGGGCTTTAGTCAAAGATTTATTTATCTGATCAAAATAATTATGGGACTCAACAGTCCATTTGATTTCACTACCCTTCCTTAGCATGGTTGTGATATACTTAACCAACTCAGCAAAATTTGACACAAACCTTCTCAAAAAATTATTTTTTCCCAGAAAAGATTGAACCTCTTTTTTGGATCTAGGAAGTGACAATGTTTTTATAACTTCAACCCTATTGGAATCAATCCTTACCCTTTCAACTGACACAATATGCCCAAATAATTTTTCGTCTTTCATGGCAAACAATGATTTTTTCAGATTCAAAGAGAGACCAAATTTTCTGCATTTCAAGAAAACCTTTCTTAAATGATCACAGTGTTCTTTATCAGACTGAGAGAACATTGTTATGTCATCTAAATAGATAACAACAAATGTTTCCTTCTCTCCAATAAATGCTATGTCCATAGCTCATTGAAAATTCACCTCTGCGTTCATCAAACCAAAGGGCATATTGGCATACATAAATGTACCTCAAGTGGTAAAGGGCGTCTTCTCTCTATCTTCTGGAAAAACAAAGACCTGAATGTACCTAGAAAAAAATCAACCATGGACATCCTAGCTGCTCCTGTCACCCTCTATAATATGTGCTCCATCTTGGGAAAAGGGTAATTATCCTTTTTAGAGCTTCTGTTCAGATTTCAGGAATCAACGCAAAGTTTGATTTCTCCATTCTTTTTTCTAACTGGGACCAAATTGGCCACCCATTCAGAATACCTCAAAGGAATGATAATTTTTTCATCTAAAATCTTTTTTACCTCTTTCTCCATGACAGACAACAACATAGGATTGATTTGTCTCAAATTTTTCCTGAAGGGTTTGGTCTCTTCCTTTAATGGGATTTTGTGCTCTATAATGTTTGTGTCATAAGTTTTGAGATCTTCATAAGTCCAAGCGAATACATCAGCAAATTATTTCAACAACTTAGTATATTATTCCCTCTGTTCTTCTGATAGGTTGCTTTACAACTTGACATATTTTGGATTCTTTTTTGTGCCCATATTGCACTCATTTATGCCAACACCATCAATGGATACTTTCCCTTTCACTGCCACATCGTTTCCGTCAAATAATCTTTCCAAAGGAACTAGTCCTTTTGGAATATGATTGCTAGGTAGTTGCACAATATGATGATTAGCAATTTTATTGAGGAAAACATCAACATGAGGATTAATTTCAGAATCATGATCGTGATCAATGTGTAATGCAAAAAACTCATCAACAGTCTTAAGGAAATATTTAAGTTCTAGATCATCTTTGAACACCTTCCAATATTTTACATTGTCTAGTATAGAGGGCATGTATTTGACTTCTACATAATACTTGAGTTTAGGTGGTATGGGGATTCTGAAATTGCTTGCTGATACAACAAAAGAATCAACCATGGTATTCTCTTCTCTAGGAATAAATGAAATGTTAAAATCTGAGAAAAACCTGTCCACCAACTCCCACACTTCATTTCTGTAAGATCTAAGCCTAGGGTGATTTGTTTGATAAAGATTTTTAATCTGATGAACTATTAATTCAACATCCCCAAATACTGATATCTCTTCTACCCCCATATCTTTAGTATCCCTCAGTCCTAAGACAAGAGCTTCATGCTTTGCCACATTATTAGTAGTTTCAAATTCTAGTTTGTATGACAAAGATATAGTCTCTTGAGCTGGTGAAACAAATACCACTCCAGCACCAACACCTTCCTTGGAAGAGGCTCCATCAAAGAACATATTCCAGACAAAGATGCTTAGAGGAGACTCTTCACAAAAGGTAATGGACTTTTTTCTGATTTCAAGAGGAGTTTTAGGAGCATCAGTGAGCTAGAAAATGCTAGATCCCAAATCGGTATCAAGAGAAAAAACAGGATCATTTGTGGGGTTTGCTTCATCACTAATGATGTAAGCCAATTGAGCTTCCCTGTAAAGTCTTCTATGCTCTCCCCCAAATATTGGAATAGTAGCATATGAGAGATCCATCTGCAAGATTCCCCCAAGTCTTTTTATCCAATACCTCGACAAGAGCATTCTGAACTTAGGGGGAACATCAACCACCATGATATCCATGACTATGCTTTTCATGGGTAGCTGAAATAGAGTCACAACCAGATCCTTAATGACTCCAAGACACTTCACTTTCCTGGAGTCAAAAGAATATAAGCCATGGTAAGTCTTTGTGATTTCTAACCCAAGCTCATCCATAACAGTTTTTGGCATGAGATTGTGGGATGCCCCTGAATCCATCAAACAATTATGCAACACTTTATCATGAATATTCAGTGATGTGTAGAAAGGAGGGGATGAATCATCCCTATCTTCTATCAATGGACCCAAGATCACTGCTAGTTTTTCATCTTGCAGATTTACTGAATCAATGGCACTTGGAGAGGCTTCGGGCTATAACATTTTGGAGAGATATTTTTTAAATTATTCATTTTTTATTAATTCCAAAAAAGGTACATGGATCTTTATTTTTTGGATCTCATTTTCAAAGCTAAAGGAAGAAGTAGACTTCAGGATTTCTTTGGTTTCAGGAGCAGGATTTATGATCAGAACTTGTGGACTTTGACTATCATTTTCCTTACTGCTAACTGTTACATCCTTGGCATAATTTTCTTTTTGGGCAGGGTGATTAGGAGCATCAGTTTTTTTTTCATTCTTCTTGGATCTCAGATTATATCTATTAGTACTTTCTTTTTCTTTCTCTCCCTTACTTAATTCATTTATTTGAATATCCATAAAGGATTTCTCATAAGTAGATTGATTCAAGTGTGGGGATGGGGATGTGTCACCTAAGCAATGAATCTCAGGATCAACTTCTAGCTCCTCTCATTATTCATTAGCAACTAGGTTGTTTTGTAAAGGAGATTGTACCCTTTGATCATCTCTCTCTTTTTTTCTAGGATCTATGGGAAGGATTTGGGGAGCATTATTTGGTCTCATGAAGTTACCTCTGTTATCGGTATTTTGAGTATTTTTTTAGGTCTGTTTTCCTTCCAATTTTAATTTATCTATCTCAGTAGAAAGGGATTTTACTAATTTGGTGAGCTCCTCCACTTGAGGATGAACAACATGGGAGTCATAAGTTGAGGCTTCAGTTCTTCTTTTTCTTCTATCCCTATCAGATTTTCCTCTGAGTTTATTAGATGCCACTATGTTGGATTCTACCTCCAAGGCTGCATCTTGCATATGAACTAAGGAGGCTGATCTTCTTTATCTTAGTAGAAGGAAGAACTCGATGTCAAAGGCACTGGCATAAGTAATTTTTGTAGAGGTTTCAATGGGTTTTAACCCATCAAGAATATTATTATACATTTTGTTAAACCTTTTAGAAAAGTCAGAGACAAACTCCCCTTCTTTCCTTTTTAGGGATCCAAATTCAATGATGTAGTACAAAAAGTCCCTTTTGTCCCCCCAGTGCCTCAATAAGGCTTCATATAATGCTTCAATTCCAGTAATGGATCCAGGGGCCAGACCCCTAAATCACTTCCTAACCTCACCAAAAAGGCTTTGGACGAAAACCCTCATCCAGACATCCTCATTTTCAATGTTTTGATTATCTACATAGCTGCAGAAAGCAACGAGATGTTCCTCAGCTGTTATATATTCTTCTCTTGTAAAATTGGGAATGTATTTCAAATAATCTCTAGGAGGGAGAGCATTCAATGGTTGGGGTAACACAAGAGGAGCGTATCTTGCAAGCATTGTTACAAGGGAAAAACTCTTTATGGCCAACGGTAAACCACAACAGACAGGTATGACTGCAGAAATCAACTCGATTCCAACATGTGCTATATAAAATAATGTGCAATACGAGGAAGAATCCTACCTCGATCCAATCGTTTGATGTCGTTCCACCGTTGAGCACTTTGACCCAAATCCTTACACCTGCAAGAATTTCTCGACAAAAAAGCGATGCAAGTATATAACGACAGTATATAAATGAGTTAGCACATCAGATAGCACAATTCGTTAATAAACATTACAAACATGCCCATGGATCATAATCATATATTTGCAAGATATCGATAGGATGGGAAAGGATTATTTCTATTAACAATTGATCAACA
>SNQJ01S0065084.1:40136-72308 GCA_010110895.2 Picea sitchensis | reverse complement strand
TGGAGAAGTTTACTCACAAAATCCTATTCCAAGGCACTAAATCCTAGGCTAGTTTGTGCACCCTAAAAAATAAAATCGTGACTAATCAATTTTAGTTTAAAGCGTAAAATTTTATTATTCGTGATTACTCAAAAAGGTATGGAAATGAAACTCATGGTGTTATGACTCTGCATAAGAATAAAAATAGATATAATGCAAAGCCTAACTTTCACTTTTCAGTAAATGGTATGCTAAATAAAACAGTGCAATATTCAATTTTATTTTTTCAATTCAGAAATAAAATGAAATCTTTCGCTAAATGTGCTAAGCTAATGATAAAGTTTCAAAGACAAAAATACCAACCGCAAAGTGCCTATTTTTTGTATTTTCAATGTATTTAAAAATAAAATGCATGGAATGATAAGCGACTTGATATACAACCTCTACGGTGTATAAAAGCAATCACTTGAGAAGAATGTCAAGAAGCTAAGAAGACAACCCAACTACCAAGGACAAATAAAAAACGGAAAACCAAGAGAAAGATGCCGCCCAAAAATTCAACTCCAAAAAGGTTTCTTGTCATCCCAGATAATCTCAACAGGTACCACAGAGACCTAAGAAGGCTCAATGATCCTCAAAACCTACCCAACAGTCACTAAACCAAGCAAGAAAGCAAGGGGAATTGGTATACACGATTGTTCAAGAGAAAAGGGCATATATACGCTTCTTGTAGTGGGACAACAAGTGTATACACACAACTGCCAGGGAAAAAAGGGTGTATATCTTTTAAAACAATGCTAGGAAAGGGTAAAAGGCTGAAAAACTCAGACCCCGAGTGAACAAACTCTGTCCAACCGTGATACAAAAAGAAACACAAAGGAAAAAGAGCAATGTAAGAAGAAAAAAATACTTCAAACCTTAGAAGGAAGATCTATCCCCAGTGGAGTCGCCAATTCTGTTACAAGGGAAAAACTCTCTATGGCCAAGGGTAAACCACAACAGACAGGTATGACTGAAATAAACTCAATTCCAACATGTGCTATATAAACTAATGTGCAATACGAGGAAGAAGCCTACCTCGATCCAATCATTTGATGTCATTCCACCGTTGAGCACTTTGACCCAAAGCCTTACACCTGCAAGAAGTTCTCGACAAACAAGTGATGCAAGTATATAACAAAAGTATATAAAATGAGTTATCACATCAGATAGCACAATCTGTTAATAAACATTACAAACATGCCCATGGATAATAATCATATATTTGCAAGATATCGATAGGATGGGAAAGGAGTATTTCTATTAATAATTGATCAACAAAAGTATCAACATTACAGACTTCTGTGTCGGCACGGTTCAAAACCAAGAAACCAAGTTCCTTCTAACTGGGTCTCCACCACCTCAATCCTCCACCAAAGGAAATATCATAGTAAATAGATAAAGAGATTCTCTTGAAAATAAGGAAAGAGCTTGGGGGATGAACATTGTGTTCAGACTTGAGGGACAAAGGGATGCAGACTTAATTTGAAGTAATTCCTCCAGAGTAACTTTGCTCTCAAAGTTGAATGCTTTCTCTCTCTTTTTTCGTAGCTCGAAATTGTGCTCTTATAGCCTCCAAAATGCAACTGAAGGGCCGAGTCAGAACGTTTCCAGTATATGGAAGGCAAAAGATCAGATATCTTCTATCGTGACATGGAAACCCGACCTCATTTTGTATTTTCTGGCACAAATCTCGATATACGCGAGCTATAGTGGAGAATCAAGCGTACACGCATCTTGCAAAGCAGTTAGGGAGCATATATGTGGAAAAATATATATTTTTGGCTCTGGATTTATCAAAAATAGGTTTGATAAGTCTGCATAGGGAAATGGAAAAAGAACCTCTGTGCAAGATAGCAATGGTGAGGCAAATCTTGCTATAACAACCACTATGGCATCCATCCTATTTGCAGGGGGGTTAAGAACTGCCATTTGATTTTGAACTCTTGGTGAACAAGGAGGAGACGGAGACTTGTCTGTGTGCAGATTAGGAGAAGAAGGAAAGGATGAAGGGGGGGTTTCATTTTTCACAACAGAAGGATGAGCCTTGGAAGAAGATGGTAAAGTCTGTAAAGGGGATGAAGTTTCCTCTTCTTTGGTAGCAGAAATTTTAACAAGAGGTGGGTTAACAAAGCCTAAAGTAGGGAAATATTCAAAACTATCAAGACTAAAACATCTTTCAATGTTAGGGGAAGAAACATTGTCAATGCTTTCTTCTTTCAAATCAGTTTCAAAGGAAGAGTATTCGACAAGAAAATCTTCAAAATCAAGTTTATTAGATACTTCAGCAGAAGGTAAAGAAAGATTACTTGATATAACAACTGGAGTATCAAGAGTGGAATCAGGCAACTAACCAGAAGCACTTGTAGAAGGAAAAAAAACTTTTTTGGGAAGCTTTTCCCCTCTTGATTATTTTCTCTGGGTCGACCTCAGATGGAACCAAAGGTAGTTGTGGATTCGATCTTGTATGTCTGCCTTTAGGTGATAGAGCTGAAATAATGGAGTCACTAGGTGCAAGCTACAATATTCAAAATACTAAGTTCTAATGCACTTATAGAACTAGTAAACTGTGTCGTTTAATCCCACGAAAAATTCTTCAAATCGTTCCTCGGAAATGACGCCAAGAATGTTAGGACTAGGAATCACCTTCAGATTACATGGAAGTCAAGCCCAGTACCCATCAGGTTATATGTGAATATAAGAGTGTTTTAAGGGGTCAAATGGAAAAGCCTCAAAATGATAATGTTCCAACTCACACAAGATGGCTAACATGCACTAGTAATCAAGGTCTTGGCTAAATTCAATCAGTAATTAGGAGTGAGTATGAATAGTGGGAAGACTTCAATGAGAGAAATGTAGGGGTTTCTGTAAACATCAAGTCTACAAACAACCTAAGGAAGAAGGATTCTTAACACAAGATCTTATTGAGTTCAGAACTTAAGGACACTAATGAAACATCATGATAATATAATAATCAAACATACACCATAATATCACCACAACCATTCATGTGAATCATTCAAAGCATGAACACTTTAGCATCATAAGAAAATAAGATGAAAGAGAAGTTGATTTATATTAACCAAGATGTCTTACATCAAGTACATGGCCAGTTCACAGTCACTTCATCAAAATATTACAGTATAAGGGAGCCTTTCTCAACCATTCAAACCTACTAAATCATTTCATCTATCTGTTTATAACAAAAGGGAGGCAACAACTAGAGGTATGAGTTGGGCTCCTTCCCAGGAAAATCTCTAAGAATTTATTTCATCCAACAACTTGACTAACAACCTATGATATAAAATAGAAAAGTGTTGGTGACTAATCCAACCAATCTTCAAACTAACTTGATCCCTCTTTGCTGCACAACTCCTTGTTTACCATGTATCCTTATGGAGCATGTGGTTGTCATCATCCTGCACGTTGTTGTTTCTGCATTTCTCTCCATCATCAGCTATCCAAAATTTGTTAGCTTTACCCTCCTAGATTCCTAGTGTCTGTTGGTAGCTTCTTTGGGTAGCACTATGAGTAGCACACTTTGTAGTGCCTTCACCAAATTTTTTAATATTCTATAGTGCACTTCAAAACTAGACAAGTAGAAAAGGAAACGCCAAACCTTCCTATCCGTTGTGCAAACTTTGGTCTCTGTGAGATTTTAGGTAACGAATTTTGGTAGTGCCACTCTGGTGCATCTCTGTGCAAATTCCATCTTTGCCAGAAATTAGGTAGCGAATTTCGGTAGTGCCACTGTGTGTTTCTGTGCAAATTTTAGGTAGCACCATAAAAAATGCAACACATCCACTTAGACATGTGTAGAGCGAGTAGAAACCTTGAGTAATATCAACACCATTATCTTTAGGTGATTTGGTAGCACTGTAAGTAGCACACCAGTGGAACACCAAAATAGACTATTCTGTAGTGCCATAGCGCTACAAAATGTCTGCAATCTTATTGCTGAAGGAGTTACTTCTTCAAAAAAGCCCAAAACTCTGAACAATAAGCACTTAGAAGCTTGTATAGGTGGAAGAGTTAATGTTTCAACAATAGTTTATCCTCACAAAAAGGAACCATCTTCAAAAATGGGGTTCACCTTTCACCAACTACTTCGTTATGCTGACACTTAACCTGAAACTCTTTCTTGTAGAAGGAGGATCTTCCTTTGGCACATCAGGCTTCTTTCTTTTAGCAGTGACATGCTTCTTCAGTGGAGCTATGCTCTCCTTGGGTGTCGATATATCCTTTTCAATAGTAGCTTCAACCAATACCTGCAAGTTTCTTTGAGCCACTTCATCTTGAAAATGCTCCAAATATTCTTTGAGCTTCCTGATCTGAGACTGGAAGCCTTTGTTTTGCCTATAAATTTTTTTGAGCTGCCTATGGAGAGGTTGGGCCTTTCTTGATGCAAACCTTTCCAAGTCAAGGGTGTGATCCATCCATGAGTTCTTTCATCTTAACCCTGTCAGACATGGATTTTGTGTTCAATTGAGCCAACTCCTTCCTAGCATCCCTAAGTTGCCTGATTAATCTTTTGAATGGCTGGTTGTCAGGTGGAGTAGTGACACAAAC
Source organism: Picea sitchensis (assembly GCA_010110895.2). NCBI lineage: Eukaryota > Viridiplantae > Streptophyta > Pinopsida > Pinales > Pinaceae > Picea > Picea sitchensis. Next base: position 67,721 of record SNQJ01S0065084.1, on the reverse strand, counting down.
AGTCTCAATGGGATTCTTCATGGTATCCTCTTCCTTCTGCATAAGAATTTCCTTGTCTGTCTCATCAGGCTTCTTGATACCTCTGTCTTTATCTTTCTTCTTTTACATAGGGGTTTCTTCTTTTCTCTCCATAGGATTTTCAATGCCTTTATCCTTCTTCTTTTGTAGTATCGAGGCTTTTGGTAGGGATTGTTCTTCAAAAAAATATTTAGGAACTGATGATCTTGTGAAAGGTTTCCTGCCCTTGGTATTGGCTGCTGGAGGAGAAGAGGAGAAGTGTATCTTATTCCCTTTCTTTGCTGCAGTTTTAGTAGTAGAAGGAATTTCTTCTAACCTTGGTGGAGTAGGAGGTGACAAATCTCTCTTTGGGGAATGAAAAGCTTCCCCCTAAGTTCCTGTGACATGCTTGATGACCTCTGAAACTTGAACATGAACTCTTCTCTTTCTCTTCTTGTTGGTACCTTCTTTAGCAACATTGGTGGATGATAAAGGGCTTACATTATGTGATTGAGGGGTGGATGCTATATCCAACTTGAAGTGGGAATCAACAACAAAATGATCCCATGAGATATATTTCTTACCTAATTCTTCAGAGTCTAGCATTCTAATCAATCCATAGTGGAAGATGCTAGTATCCACATCCTTAGACTTGTATAGAATCTTGTATGACATATTACCTATGCTCCTTAACAAATAGTAGGGAATATTCATTTCAATTTTACCAGTAAAATGTAGTAGAAGCCTTATATGGTACTGATACAATGTGTTAAACTTCCCTTCACATGTAAAGTATCTCTGAATGATCTTCAATATCCTGTCAAACTGCTCAATCAACTGATTCCTTGGCACACCTTTAGACAAATCACTCTCTTTATGTTCAAGCTTAAGGAAATCTTTGGCATAGGCGGTATTCAAAGCCGTGGCTTTAAACCATTTCTCACCTGTGATAGGGATTCTTGTTGCAGCTGAAATAGAGGCCTTAGTCACCTCAAAATCTAAATCCCCTACCTTAGTTCTCCTGCCATCAAAATGTAAGGAAAAATTCCTTGTCACCTCAGGATGGCCTCTTTGCATATTCTGGCAGAAAGAGAGGCATCCCACTCTTTGGAAAACTTCGCTTGCCATGGGCTCTGTCTCAAAAGATGCATATCCACAGGTTTAGTTCTAACCACCTTGCCCCCTTTGTGTGACTTCTTCATCTGAGGAGTTTCCATAGCTTAGGATGAGATCTTATTATGGTTATGGGATGGTAATGACCAGGAGGACCTAAATTCAAGCTTCAAATGGAAAAAGGTTTAATTTTACAAGAACTTCCCCTTAAACCAGACTGATTTCTAGTAAGCTAAAGCTTGGTTGTGGAAATCCCTCCCTTAGATTTGTGCAGGTATTGAACACTTATACAATGAGAGGGTACTCTGTAATTGGCCTTTTGAAGTTGGGTGGAAAACGCTCGACTCAAATGTCAAAGGAAGCAGGGGAGACATAGTGTGGTTAAGCAACGCCTTTAGGCAGTGCAATGCGTATGCAGAGGATAAAACTATTTAGATAATGTGATCTCAACAACTATGGTGAGCGGATGTATCAGACTTTGAAATACATGTAGTGAAGTTTATAGGTTTGAAATGGGAGGAGACAAGGATAGAATGGTGTGAATAAAGGTCTCCTTCAACTATGCAAGCCCGATAATCTAAAACTTTGAGTGCTAACTCTCTTTGAAAATTTATGTGGAGAGGAGGAAACATGGGATACCTGTGGAATAAATATTTGTTTGAAGCCTCAGGGATATTTCAGGATGAAATATCGAACATCCTAGCCTCCAAATCTACCTCAACATCAGATCTGGTAGCACTGTTGTCAACTGGTCAGAACTGAGAGTTTGCGTAGCGCAACAATCTTGAGTTTTTCAAAATCACAAACCATTATACGAGATCTTGAAGGCATCTTTTTAACCAACTCCTGGCACTGAAAGAAAGGAAAATGTCATTAGCATTGTAATCATAACTCAAGGTGTAAAATGATGAATAGGAAAGGTGCTACAGAAACTCCTGATGAGTGGGAAGTGCTCCATTTCAAAAAATGATTAGACATGTAAGCAAAGGACAACAAGGCATGGCTATGAGGGCATGAATGAGGAAAATGGTCTGTCAAATCAATCTAGTCGTGGAGAGGATCGATCCTAGTGACAAATCATGAAGGGGACCAAATTTTAAGTCATGAACACAAACGGTTCTAAGTCCAAAAATCAAATGAGGATCAAAACATAAGTTATGACTCAACACTTTATTTATCAAGGGGTCCTAACAAACACAATTTTAAAAGGGGTGAAATTTAAAAAATTAAAATCTAAGGCTTAGGAAAAGATGAAAACAAACTAAAAAACCTAAGGGAACTTAGTGTGATAACACTACCATATTCTCCAAGATTGACTTGAGGTCTGGATACCATCAGTTCCTAATTACAGATGAAGACATCCACAAGACAACCTTTAGGACAATATATGGTCACTATGAATTTGTAGTGGTGCCATTTGGGCATACCAATGCACCAACCACTTTTATGCGATTAATGAATAACATATTCATAAAGTCCTTGGATATGTTTTTGTTGGTTTTCATTGATGATATCCTAATCTATTCCAAGAATAGGGAAGAGCATGAAGAACATCTCAAGCTAGTACTCCAAGTGCTAAGAGAACATCAACTCTATGCTAATCTTAGTAAGTGTGACTTTTTCCAGAAACAAGTCCATTACTTAGGCCATGTTATTTATGAGGAAGGAGTGGTAGTTGATCATGAAAAGATTAAATCCATCAAGGATTGGCCTACACCAAAGGATGTATTTGATATCATATTATTTATGGGCCTAGTAGGATACTATAGGAGATTCATAAAAGGATTCTCCAAGATTGGTTTCCCAATAAAAGGAGTTTTGTCACTGTTGTTTATGAGCATTACCTTGTTTTGAATTTGAACTGATGTATGCACTACACGTGTCCAAAACAAATTTGTTAACTTATAATCCATTAACATTGTTCGAGCCATTTCCTATACTGTCCTGCGTTTTCTTTCAATAACTCCATTCTGTTGAGGATTCCTAGAGAAAAATAATTGCCTTTTTATTCCATTCTTGCTGCATAAATCCATAAATTCCTTTGAAGTAAACTCTACTCCATTATCTTATCTCAAACATTTGATTTTTTAATCCATTTCATTTTCAACCATTTCCTTGTATACCTTAAATTTTTCAAATGTTTCCAATTTCTTCCTGAGAAAACAAACTGTAGTCATTCTTGTATAATCATCAACCAATAACATAAAGTATTTCTCACATTTTAAACATTCATTCTAGTTGGTACAACTAGATTAGTATGCACAGTTTCTAGTGGTCTTGTTGTGGAGTATTCCTTTGATTTGAACTTGGTCTTTTTTTTCTTTTCTTGTTGGCAATGCTTGCATAATGTGTTTTTTGGCTTCGTGATCTGGTGAATTTCTCTGACTGCTTCCTTTTTGCTGACTTTGATGAGGTTATCAAATTTTATGTGAACCATTCTTCTGTGCCATAGACAAACTTCATCTTCCTTTCCTAAACAACACTTTTCATTTCCAATTTCAATTAGTACATATATGTTTCTTGGAGTTCTTACAATTGTTTCAATCAATTTTCCTGAACCTGCTTTTCTTATATCACACTTCTGTGAATCGATCATAAGTTTGTGACCTTGGTCACACATTTGAATTACACTTAGAAGATTATATTTCATATCTTCCACTAGTAGAACATCTTCTACCTTGGTATTCTTATTTCCAATTCTGACTGTGCCCTTTCCAATGATTTTAGCTAAGTCATCGTTTCCGAAGGAGATTGATCCATATCTTTCCTTTCTTAAGGTAAGAAACCTGTCTTCATCACCTATGATTTTATTTGAGCAGCTACTGTCAACATACCAACCACGTTTCTTGTGTTTATCTTGTAGAGTGAGTGTGCATTCTTCATTGTTAAATTGATTCTACTTTCTTATCCATATTCTTTGTTGTGGTTGTTGTCTGTGACTGTTGTTATTTTATTGTGATTCTCTAGGGGGGACTTTCATTCTATGATATTTGGGCATGTGTCCAAAGTTGTTGCACTTGTAGCATTCCACTTTCCAACAACATATTCTTATCTCTGTTTCACTAGGCCTTCTTGGATAACCATTTTGTGCATGACTTTCAAAGTTGTTTATGTTCCTATTATTAGCTCTGCAATTTACAACTTTATGTCCAAAATTATTACATGCATAACATTAAGTAAAAAACATAGTTTGATACCTAGGAATTGAATATCTTATAAAAGGAGTTACTCTTCTTAATCCTTCTTATTCCCGAGGCTTGCTTATTTCTGACTGTCGCTGATTTTGAAATTTGAATCTTCTAGGTGGAGGAGTTTCCTTGTGATCTTCATTGTAAAACTTCTTGTCTCCTCTAATTGTCTATGCATAGCCTCTTGGTTTTGTTTATTGATTTGTATTTCTGGAGATTGAGCCTCTTTCTGTCTGATTGTATCATATCCCAGACTTGTCATGAAGTGACCTATGAATTTTGATAAGATTATACAAAACCTTTGATCCTTTCTGCATGTTTTTCTATTGAAGGTATTTCTCAATGTAACAATCTATGCTTCCAAATTTCCAATGATCATGCCATTTTCTTCTAACTGTTATTTAAGTTCTTCTTCAATTCTTTTGTCTTCTTCAAATTGAATGTTTAGATTAGAGATCATCTTGTCCAATTCTTCAGAGTTGGAATTTTGTGTTTCCTCTTTTCTTTTTAGTTCTTCTTGTAGTGATTTGTTTTTCTTCTTTTATCTTTTTATAACATCCATGGCACTCAAAAATTATTCTCTGTAGTCAACTTATGCCTCTTCATATTATTATTTTGTGTCTTATTTATCAGAGTTTTCTATTTCCATGAATATAACTCTTTCTATCTCACTTTCACTGACTTCATCTTCGTCTAATGAGGAGTCGTGTTCTTTGGTGTATAAACTTTTCTTGAAGACTTTCTTTTTGGTTCTTTTTCCTTTATATGTTTGTTTTCTATTTGAATCATCTTATTCATTTCTTTTATTTTTCTTGTGAGGACATTTGTTATCAAAATGACCAATACCATCACAATTAAAACAAATCAATGGAAACTTATATCTATATCTTCCATTGGTTCCCTATTTCAGTCTTCCGACAAAGTTAGCTACTTATTCGTCGTCGTCTGAGATGTCACTGTAGATACTATATTATTTTTCCTTTTATTTGACTTCTTGGATGATTTGAATGTTTCTTATTTTATATTTGGATTCTCCTGTTCAGTTCTCATTTCATAGGCTGTGAAAATTCCATGTATCTCATCCATGTTTATTGGGTATAGATCTATTCTTTCTTCTAGTGTTGAGATATAATGATCAAATCTCACTGGAAGAGATTTTAGTACCTTTTGAAAAATTATAGATTCATCAACTTCTTATCCCAATCCTATGATTGCATTCACGGTTTCATGAACTCATAAGAAGTAAGATGAAATATTCTCATCTTGCTTCATCTTTAGTTGTTCAAATTAACCTTGTAAGTTTGAAGCTTTCCTGCCTTGAATTTTGCATCTACTTCATAAATATTTTGAAGTTTTTCCCAAATATCTTTAGCGGAGATGCAATCCATAACTTTTACATATACCGAATCACAAAGACCATTCAAAAGTTCATTTGTAGCTTTTGAATTATTTAGACTGAGTTTTCTTCCATTGTCATTTGTTGTCGGAACTACTAGTTCTTTATATCCATCTAAAACTAATTTCCAAACCTCAAATCCCTATGCCTATACATGTGTTTTCATCCTTATGCTCCAGAATGCATAGTTATGTCCATCAAACTGTGATATTCCATTTTTATACATATGGTTTCTTTCCATGATCTACCTTTCAGTGGTTAAACTGATTTCAGGAGGAACCTGCTCCGATACCAATTGTTGGATTACTGAGGGGGGGGGGGGGGGGNCCTGCTCCGATACCAATTGTTGGATTACTGAGAGGGGGGGGGGGGTGAATAAGTAACATATATTTTTAATCCTTTTAACCATAATATGTAAGTGTTATTTATATTTATGATCAATATAATATAATCATCCAATAAGTGCAGAGTAAATAAACCATAAACAATGAAAAATCACACACATGCACAATACACCAGTATTTTTATGTGGAAACCCAATGTGGGAGAAAACCACATAATGATTTTGCTTATATGTATTTAAGAATTACATTCATTGGAAGCACCAAATTCCTTTGTTCTCCAACTGCAACTGGAAGGAGGCTCTGACACTTTATATTTTCATGCTACAACTTGAGGGAAGATCCAACTCCCCAATTCTCTGGCTATAAACAAAAGGAGGATACAACCCCCTATGTTCTCCGAATACAACTGGAAGGTGGATACAACCCCCTATCCTTGCCCCTTTTTCCACCCTAAAATACAAATGAAATTATGAAACCACTGCCACACTGTCACTGTGAGATATGCCACTGCAAACCTGTACCGATATGTGCCAACAACCTATAACCAATCTGTGTCACTGACCTGTAACCAACCTTTACATGTACTCTTATTGTACCAAGAAAACCCAATAGGTACGCGACCTGTCTATGTTGCAACACACGTATGTATGTGCCCTTTCTTTATTGTAGGCCCTGTATGTACACGACTTTTCTATATTGCATCCTGCGTACGTCTTCTGAAGACTAGGATTTTCTCTTTCCTGAAAAAAATATGACCCTTTGTTGCCTCTATCACATGAACCTACAACCTGTCAAAGTCTTCAGATTGTAGTTTTTCCCTATGCATACATCCTCATGCAAATACCTTAACCAAGTGCATCTATGCCTCTCGAGTCATGTTCCATCCAAGTGTGTATAATCATGAACACGTATAATAACCCTCACATGGAATGGACATCAAACCTTAACTGATATAGAACCTCTCAATACATCAACCACTTCACAAATACAAGCTCTCAACCATGTACCACAAAAAACCTTAACCATATGCTAAGAAATACAAGATATGCTTCAACACTAACTAGATGTACCAATGATAAATTATACCAACATTGCATTTCTGTCGATATGACTTATACAATAAGTCTCATACAACCAATAGCCTCTCTAGGGAAAATCCTCAAAACCCCATAACCATTTCTCATGTAGACAACAAAATCCAATGACTTATAGAAATAAGACATACCTTTTGAAGATATAGACATATCTATTGTACTTGATCATTGTAGACCTTCCTAGGAGCTTTCTTTTAGAATCTAGAGACCTGGAATATTCATCTTCTCAAGTTTTTGTGGCTTTTCTCACATGTACACACCCTGTTATACTGAAATATTGCATACGTACGAGCCCTTGTTCTCTGCAGCCCGCATGCACCTAAAAGACTAGGGTTTTTTTAGTATTTTTTGGAATTCTAAAAATTTCACCGTCAACCCTTCGTACTACCTCAGACTTGCGGAACTTCAAATGTATCAATGAGTACCTGCAATAAACCTTACACAATGATATAGATTCAATGTTTTCAATAGGTGCTAATAGGAGAGCCTTTCTCTCTTATTTATACTTCCATGTGGCTTCCTTAATGGGTTACCTTCTAACAAACTTAACCCAATTTCCTTATTTTAGAGCTAAACCACTTCTAACAACTTGTCCACTTCTAACCCACTTTGCTACAAATAGTAAATTCTCCACTTCTAGCTGCAACATTTTTTTTTATAATTATTTTCTTATTGCAACAAAGTAACCTGTGATTAACTCCTAGTTCCACCCACTTGACTAGTCAACCTTTTTCTAGGAGCTTCTAGAATGCTTTGACTTCTTTGACCTTCTAGATAACTCATGAGGGTTCTCCAACTTCACAAGGCCATAAATCTCTAATCGTGAGGATTTATGTGACGTTCCACATATCACCGGAAATGGCATGACATGTACTATCCATCTAGAATAGTCTTACCTGCAAATATATTAATATGCATACCATTATACATCAATTAAAATGAATTCCCTTAACCATATTGTTGGGGCTACCAAAAATTTCTACCGGAATTTCTTCAAGGGTTGGCATCAATGATAATCAACCCAATTAATCAACATTTTATACTATTCAAAGCCATGCATCACCTTCCTATTGAATACATCTTTCAAATTTGAGAACATGTGAAATTTTGAGTGACATCACTAATGACATTGACAAGGTCCTACAGACACATGGAAGTTTGTCGTTGATCTAGGTGGATGGCTATGTGGCACTTGAGTCAAGCCAATGTGACACCTGATTGAGCCACACGTCTCTATGCTAGAGTGACCCATCATCATTGTATATATTATAAAGGTGTAAGCCTCTGTCTAAATGTCATTACTCTATTGGACCACATATATGCAATGATGTTAGGGCCAACTGGAATATACTTTGCTTGGCTTACCCATTTTGTGCCATGTCAGTGCCATTAGGCACCACTTCACTTCCATCTATGCATACGCTCGTATGCGAGATAGTTGTTTTATTAGAAACCAGAAGTGGTATCACATGATCGGATATGAATTTTTCTCGAGCCTTTGAGTGAGGTGAAGCTAATGGAATATTGTCCTATGGACAGGGAGAAAATTATCCTTGCATCATGAAGAAACTTTAATAAGTGTGCAAGTCCACAATGAAAAATGCATTATGGATTGTCCATCTTCGAGTTTAAAATGTGCCACGATCACAGTTGTGGATATGTCAATCTTCGATAGAGAAACTCTTTTAATAATCCTTTATCCCGTGATTCTAGTGTTCATATGCCTAGTTGGCCCCCCAACCATGCAACTAATTCTTTATAGCATCCTATACACCCTCTTCAAGGTCGCAAAATTCCCCATTTCATGAAATTCACACACCATTATCCTTATTCACCCTTTTTCCTCGAATATTTAACTTCTAGGGCTATTCCTTATAGATAAAGTGATCCAGGCATAACCCCCTTTGCTCAAAAACCTTAGAAATCAGGCCAAAAATTGTCCCTTCTTCTCACTACTATTGAAAAATGTGATACTGTACTAACATATTGTTTTTTTGATGTTGAGAGTAATTCATATTTATCATTTTCCCTTTTTTTTTTTTTTACAATAGTCCCAAGATTAGACTCTTGGATTTTCTTAGGTTTAAAATTTTTATGAATTGTTCGATTTTAGGTCATGGTAGCATACACATCATCATATGATTTTTATTCCTCAATAACAACTACCATGTGGGGATATTTCTTACCTTTGGCCCACTCCTTGGATACCATAAATGGCTCACAAGTGGTTTGGTTATGAGCTTCATCATAAAATTGAACCAATGGAAAGGAGAAGCCTCTTTGGGCTAAGAGTATCTGTTGGAATATTGTTTGATACTGAGAGGGGGGCGGAATCAATTTTATCCTTTTTCAACAATTTAAAACCACTTAATTATTAATTTTATCAAATCAAAACAAATGATCAACAAAAAGGTATAGTACAAAAAATTTAAACGCGGAAAACCCAGCTTCACAAATGTTCTTCTTATTTTCAATAAAGATTACATTTAATTTATGAGCTCCAAATCAAAGGAAATACCAATTCCCTACTTTATTAGAAACAACTAGAAGGAGGTTGCAACCCCCTAGATTTTACCAGCACCGAGTGGAGGGAAGCTCCAACTCCCTAGTTTCTTTAGCTATAACTTAAAATATGTTGCAACACCTTGGTTTACCAGCTTCAACTGGAAGGAGGATACAACCTCCTTTATAGGCTCCAACCTTCCCTAGCACCACTCAACCTCCCTTTTTATGATAAGTACTTTAATATTCAAATATTCATAAGCTTATTTGGATTGTGTTGCATATATTCATTTAATTTCTTGGTTTGTGACTTTGTTATTTATCTCTAGATTCAAGCACAGAGACACACCCTCTTTCAACAAGAATTTATGTTTATAAAGTCTTCCAATGGTCATGTACAACTGAACAATTGCACCTCTTCAATATAGGAATGTATCTATTCATTATAAGTATGTGTCTTTTCAATATATAAGATATTAAGCATACTATTTTAATTAATACGATGTCAATGAACCATTTTTCATTTTAGATTGTTTAGTCACGTTTTAAATTGGGTCAATAGATTTCGACTATCATGATTTAATTCACTTTTTACGTTACCATAGCTAAATACCACCATGGTTTGCAAATACCATGTGCTCTTTCACTTTTTCTCTTTTTTCTTTAACTCCACTTTCACTTTTACCTTTTTCTTTAATCCGATTTCACTTTTATCTTTTTCTTTATTCCACTTTCATATTTACTCCTCTTTTACATAAAATCCACTTCCACCTAACTTTTCAACTTTTGTTATTTATTAAATTCATATTTATATTTAGTCCACTTTCATTTCCATATTTATATTTAGTCCACTTTCCATTTCCACTTATATTTAAAGTGATACCAATGTCACATTTATATTTAATCTATTACTAACCTTTGACATCAATGATAATTTATTCAACAATTGACTTCCTGAGTGGATGTAACCATTAGTGGCTGCTGGAAATTGTTTGGGTTTGAAGGGTCATCCAACTTTGTCCTGAAAAAAATGATGACCAAAACTTGCTATGAAATATCAAATACCTTGTTGATCTGATAGACTTAAGGGTTCTCGGTGCCGCATCAACAAATTTCCCTTTGACTACACTCTGAAAATAAGAATAAGCTAGAATATCTAGTGAAGGAAGTGAAAAAGAAGAAGTTGCAAGTGCATATAGATCTAAGGTAGAGGAAGAAGAAGTAGCAAGCATAGTGCAAAAGAAGCAAAAGTAGAAGAAAGCAAAAGATAAAGAGAGAAAGTATTCAAGAGGGTGACTCCCCAATATTCGTTCTGTTCATCACGATCATGTCTCAACAAAATATACAGTCACCAGGACAACTCAACTCAACGAGTGCAGTAATTGAAATTGTCTCATTGTTTCATTTTCTCAAAGCACTCGACCAAGAGATCCCCTATATTCTGGTAGTCCACTGCGTGCCGGTAACCCAGTATTCCTATAGCTTTTACTACAGTTCCATATCATACTCCACTATGGTACTTATTGTCTTCATGTCGACATCAATGCCAACACGATATTTCCATCAATTTGCCCCTTTGGCATTGATGGAAACACATTGTAAGACAAAATTATCCCTTAACAATGAGTAATTGTTTTACCATTATTTTCTCCCCCTTTAACATAAATGTCAAGGCCTCTGATACCAGAATGAGGTTCATCACCAATTGTCTACTGCTCATCTTTATTTTGTTTTGAGTGATATTACTTGTCATTTTTTTTTCTTTCTCCCCTTATCAACAACACTTTATTTTTTTTTAGTGAACCTTTTTCCATCCTCTATTTTTGATAGCTCCCCTTGTCATCATGACCTTTTTTTTTATTGTAGGGAGATATTCCCAGATTTTGAATATGCCTATTATCTACTCCTTTGAACCACCAGGTTTAGTGAATATGCCTATTATCTACTCCTTTGAACCACCATACTCCAATCTAAAAAAAATTCACTGACTTTCTCTCTCAAGAAATGATACTTGATGGGTATATGTTTGGTCTTTGCATGCATGAATGGATTCTTGGATATGTTGATGGAACTTGTCTTGTCACAATAGATAGGTATTGGTTGATTACATTCAATTTTAATATCCTCCAATGTTTGTATCATCTCTAATATTTGAGTGCAACATTCAACAACTGTAATATATTCGGCCTCTGTTGTAGATAATACAATTGATGATTGTTTTCTACTTGACCATGAGACTAGACATTCCCCTACGAAAAATGAATTTCCACTAGTGCTCTTTTTGTCATCCACACCACCATCCCAATCAACATCTTTGTAGGAAATTAGTTCAAATCCTTTATTCCTTGGATACCATAAGCCAAAGTCTGATGTGCCCTTAAGATATCTAAATATTCTCTTGAAAACCATCACATGTGATTCATTAGGAGATGATTGAAATATTTCCACCATTCCTACTACCTTCATGATATTAGGTCTGGATGCAGTCAAATATAGTAGACTCACAACCATAGATATGTAGAGAGTTGAATCTACAAAAGGTGACTTATCTTCCTTGCTGAGTTTGCAACTGATTGTCATTAGAGTGCTAACAGGTGCACTTTCAGCCATTCCAAAAATTTTAAGCACCTCTTTAAGGTATTTGGACTGAGTAAAAAACATTCCTTTTGGTCACTGGGTGATTTGAAGTCCAAGGAATAAAGTTAGCTCTTCAATAATAGACATTTCAAACTCTTTTGACATTTCTTGAGCAAATTTATGATTTGATTCATCATTATTGCAGCCAAATATGATTTCATCCACATAGACCATTGTGACTAACAAACTATCATTTTCAATTCTAACATAGATATTGTTTTTATACATGCCTCTTTTGAATCCTTTTTGTAGAAGGTACTTATCCAGTCTTACATACCATGCTCTGGGTGCTTGTTTAAGGCCGTAGAGTTCCTTCTTCAATCTACACACTTGTTCTTCTTTTCCTGGTTGTTCAAATCCTTCTGGATGCTTTGTGTAGAATTCTTCTTTTACGTATCCATTAAAAAAAATAGACTTTAATCCATCTGATAGACTTTAAAATTATTAAATCAAGAGTATGCTAAAAATAATCTAATGGCTTCCATTCTTGCAACTGGAGTAAATGTTTCTTCAAAGTCAATCCCTTCTACTTGTGCATACCCCTTTACACACCAATCTTTTTTTATTTCTTATAACTTGACCATATTCATTAAATTTATTTTTAAAAATCCACTTAGTCCCTACCACATTTTTATTTTATTTTCTTGGTACAAGTTCCCAGGTCTAGTTTTTCTCTATTTGATCTAGCTCTTCATTCATGGATTTGATCCAGTCTTCATCTTTACTAGCCCTTGCAAATGTTTTGGGTAATATTAAGGATAGTAAGGCTTGTTCTGATTTGTACTTTAGTTTTCTTCTTGTTTCAATTCCAACACTTTTATTAGCAAGGATTAGACTTTCTGGATGATCTCTTTGTACTCTGCTTGATGAATCTTTTGTATCTTGTCTTGGTGACTCTTCTACTTTTTCTTGTGATTCTTATTCTTCCTCTTATTCTTCAGATTGTGAGTCCTCATCAAGTATATCTATACTTTCTTCTTCATCATCATCTCTTATTCATTCATCAATTTGTTGATTAACTTGATATTTGATCCCTTTTGTTTTTAGATCATCCACTTTTACATTTTCACTTTCCACAATCTTGTGTAGCCTTAGATTCTAACATATGTAGGCATTTTTGGTGGATTAGTAACCAATAAATATGCCTTCATCGGTTCTGGAATCAAATTTTCCTAGGCCATCATCATCTCTCTTTATGTAGCATTTTCTCCCCAAAACTTTGAAGTGCTTAATTGATGTTGGTATGCCATACCATAACTCATATGGTGTTTTTTCATAATTAAATATAAGCTATCCTATGTTAAATATGTATACAATTGTATACATTACTTCTCTCCAATATATATCTAGTAGCTTATCTTGATTTAACATAGTTTTGGCTGCCTCTTGAACAATTCTATTTTTCCTTTCAACAACTCCATTTTGTTGAGGAGTCCTTGGAGTAGAAACATGTCTTTTGATTCCATGAGTTTCACAAAATTCATTGAATTTGTTGGAAGTAAATTCCCCTCCATTGTCTGACCTGAAATACTTGATTTTGAGATTAGTCTCATTTTCAGCCAGTTCTTTGAAATCTTTGAATTTTTCAAAAGCTTTTGATTTTTCTTTAAGAAAACACACCCAAGTCATTCTAGTATAGCCATCAATGAATAAAAGAAAATAGTAATCTTCTTGTATGCTCTTTGTTCTTGTTGGCCCACATAGGTTAGTATGAACAAGTTCTAATGGTTTTAAGGTAGAATACTCTTTCATCTTGAATCTTACTTTTGTATGCTTCCCATGTTGGCAATGCTTGCGAACAAGGTTTGAAGGTTTTATAATTTTCGACATACCTCTCACAACTTCCTTGTTACTTATTTTTACCAAAATATCAAAATTTATGTGTCCCATTCTTCTATTCCATAGACAATTTTCATATATTTGACTCATGCAACATTGTTTTTTCTTTTTTTTTGTATTTAAGATATAAACATCGTTTGGTTTCCTTGTTGCAATAGCTACTAATTTTCCAGAGTCTTATTTTCTAATCTTACATTTTTTAAAGTAAAAAATGAGAATGTGTCCTTGATCACATGTTTGGCTCACACTAAGGATATTAGGTTTCAAATTTTCAACTAATAGGACATTTTCTTCTTTAGTTCTATCATTTCCTAGACTGACTATCCCCTTACCAAGTATTTTGGCAAAGACATCATCTCCAAATGCAACCTTTCCTTTATTCTCCCTTATCAAGTTGATGAATTTGTTTTGATCTCTTGTCATACATTTTGAACACCCATTGTCGACATACCATTGACTTCTTTTATATTTGGCATACAATGCTACCTCACTTTTTGTTTCCTTTTGTTTTTCTTTCCATATCTTCTTATGTTTTTATTTTATAAAATTTGAAGTATTTGTCTTTATGGTAGATTCTAATAATTTCCAATTACTAGATTTATGACCATAATTGTTACATTTGTAACATTCGATGTTGTAATATAGTAGTGGATAAAATGAATTATAGTTTCTACTCCTTTGATTGCTACTAAACTTGTTGTTCCTATGGTCATATCCTTGAACATTTTTACGATAGTTCTTTTTATAATATTTACAGTCTAATGCTTTATACCCAAAATTATGACAAGAAAAACAATAGCCAAGAAAGATTTGTTGATACCTTTTTGGAGGAGTTCTTCTTGGAGTAGTATTTTTTCTGTGCTCATTTATCTTTGGAGAGAGTGAATATCTCTATTTAGTAGAGTCCGCATTTATATGGTTCTTTTCTCTTTTGAAGGAGCTCTAAAGGGAAGCTCCACAAGTCTTTGGATTTTTATCACTTTTCTGTATTTCAGATTTTAAGCCTTTATTAGTTTCCTTGTGATCATAACCTAGTCCAGCCTTATTACTTGATGGTCGTTGACTATTAAGGATGTCATCCAATATTTTTGAACTACTTTCAAACTTTGAAAGGTTAGTTCCTTTTTCAAGTTTCCTTCTTAGAATAACTATTTCAGCCTCTAATTTTTCATAGTTTTGTTCCTTATAATTAAGTCATTTACTTAATATTTCTTCAATTCTTTTAGCTTCTTGTAGTTGAGTTTTTAAATCAACAATGATTTGTTTTGTTATCTTGATTCTTTTTTAAACTTCTTCTTCTCTTTAATTTTGTTCTTCCTTATAATCTAACAATTGTTCTTTTAATGATTTGTTCTTCCTTCTATATCTTCTTATTTCTCCGAGGGCACTAATGAGTTCTCCTTCAAGATCAAATTATCCTTCAACTTCTATAATTTATTCATTTTCATAATTATTATCTTTAGTAGTGTCAATTTGAGTTTATATTCCCATAAATAGAACCTTTGTATCATCATCTTCAATCATGTCAGACGAGCTACTATCTTCTTTAGAATAATTTTTTTTATTTTTCTTATAGAATTTCTTTTTGTATTGAGATTTACTCTTTTTATGTTCTTTCTAATTGTAATCTTATTCATTATGACCATTTTTTTCCTTGGGATAAGGACATTTGGAAGAAAAGTGTCCAATTTTTCCACAGTTGAAGCATTTGAAATGTAATTTCCCTTTGTATTTTCTAGATCCTTTCTTAAGTTTCTTAATGAAGTTTGTTTCTTTCTCATTAGATTTGTCTAAGTTGCTTTCATTCAATACATGTTCATGGTTTTTAGTTCCTTTTGATACTTTGAAGGTTGTTTCACCTTTTGAAGGTTTTTCTTGTCATGTTCTCATTTCATATGTTGTGATAATCCCACGTAGTTCATCCATTGTGAGTTTGTCAAGATTCTCTTGATATTCCAAGGTAGATTTTTTGGGCTCATATCTCATTGGGAGTGATATTAGTACCTTTTGGACTACTATTTTGTCATCTAATTCTTCTCCTAGTCCTTTGATTGTGTTGACAATTTCATCTACTCTTAGAATATATTCTGCAATGTTTTCTTCTTCTTTCATCTTCAATATTTCAAATTGTCCTTTGTACATTTGAATATTTTCTTTATTGAATTTGACATCTCCTTCATAGATGATTTGTAGTTTGTTAAAAATATCTTTTGATGATTTACAATGCATGACTTTGACAAATACATTATTTTCTAATCCACCCAGAATTGCATTTATAGCTCTTGAATTATTGTTGCAGAGTTTCTTTGTAGTTGTGTCTGAAGGAGAAGTTATTGGTACATCATAACCCTTGATGACAGATAGCTAGACACCGCATCCTAGTTCCATTAGGTAACTTCTTATTCTTATACTCCAGAATGCATGGTTGTCACCTTTGAATAATCGAGCTCTATTTGAGGACATCCCTTCTTGTTGATCCATTGTGGTTTCTAAGATTATTCCTTCCAGTGATTAGATTGTGATGAAGGAACCTGCTCTGATACCAATTGTTGGAATATTGTTTAATACTGAGAGGGGGGGGGGTGGTGGTGAATCGGTCTTATCCTTTTTCAACAATTTAAAACCACTTAATTATTAATTTTATCAAATCAAAACAAATAATCAACAAAATGGTACAGTACACATAATTTGAACATGGAAAACCAAAATTCACAAATTTCTTCTTATTTTAAATAAAGATTACATTTAAATTATGAGCTCCAGCTCAAAGGAAACACCAATTCCCTTTTTTACTAGCAACAATTAGAGGGAGGCTGCAACCCCCTAGATTTTACCAGCAACGACTGGAGGGAAGCACCAACTCCCTAGTTTCTTCAACTATAACTGAAAAGATATTGCAACACCCTGGTTTACCAGCTTCAACTAGAAGGATGCTACAACCTCCTTTGTAGGCTCCAACCTTCCCTAGCACCACCCAACCTTCCTTTTTTATGATAAGTACTTCAATATTCAAACATTCATAATCTTCTTTGGATTTTGCTGCATATCTTCATTTACTTTCGTGGCCTATGATTCTATTATTGATCTTCATATTTCAAGCACAGAGACACATCCTCTTTCACCAATAATTTACGTTTATATAGTCTTCCAATGGTCATGTACAATTGAACAATTACACCTCTTCAATATAGGAATGTATCTCTTAATTATAAATATGTTCCTTTTCAATATAATATATTAATCATATTATTTTAATTAATACAATGTTAATGAACCATTGTTCATTTTAGATTTCTTAGTCATGTTTTCTATTAGGTTAATAGATTTTGACTATCATGATTTAATTCACTTTTTATCTTACCATAGCTAAATACCACCATGATTTGCAAATACCATGTGCTCTTTCACTTTTTTCCCTTTTTCTTTAACTCAACTTTCACTTTTACCTTTTTTCTTTAATCCAATTTCACTTTTACCTTTTTATTTATTCCACTTTCATATTTACTCCTCTTTTAAGTAAAATCCACTTCCACCTAACTTTTCAACTTTTTTAGTTTATTAAATTCGTATTTTTATTTAGTCCACTTTCATTTCCACTTTTGCGTAAACTCTGTTTCCACTTAAATTTTCCACTTTTGTATTTAAAGTGATACCAATGTTACATTTACATTTAATCACTTACTAACCTTTGACATATATTTGATCACTTACTAACCTTTGACATCAATGCCAATTTATTCAACAAATGACTTCTTGAGTGGATCTAACCCTTGGTGGTTGCTGAAAATTGTTTGGGTTTAAAGGGTTGTCCAACTTTGACCTGAAAAAAATGATGACCAAAACTTGCTACGAAATATTGACTACTATGTTGATCTGGCATACTCAATGGTTCTCGGTGTTGCATCAAAAAATTTCCCTTCGACTACACTCTGAAATGAAGAAAAAGCTAGAAGATCTAGTGAAGGCAGGGAGAAAGAAGAAGTTGCAAGTGCAAAATTGATCTAAGATAGATGAAGAAGAAGTAGTTAGCACAGTGTAGAAGAAGCGAAAGAAAAAGAAAGAGAAATCTAAAGAGAGAAAGTATTCAAGAGGGTGACTCGCTAGTATTCATTATGTTCATCACAATCTTAGTATTCATTATGTTCATCACAATCTTGTCTCAACAAAATATACAGTCACCAGGACAACTCGACTCGACCAGTGTAGTAGTGGAAATTGTTTCATTATTTCATTTTCTCAAAGCACTTGACCAAGAGATCCCCTGTATTCCAGTAGTCCATTGAATTCCTGTAACACAATATTCCTGCATATTTTAGTGTAGTTCCATCTCATACTCCACTATGGTACTTTTTTTCTTCATGTTGACATCAATGCCAACACGATATTTCCATCAGTAACTATGCCTTTTTAGAATCCTAAATATAGGATTTGCACTAGGCTTAGGATGTATAATCAACCTATGCTTGAAAGAGATCATTATGTTTTTCATATCTTGCATCATTTACAACATTATATTCATATCCATTTTAGGACCAATATTATGAAGGGTAGACCAATATTAATATTTTGTTCTTAAAATTCTAAATAGGTTTGTAAGGATGAACCAATATAATTTATTCCCTTTTATTATAATCAATGAGGATAAGTAGGGGGAATGTTCCTATAATAATGGACTAAAGGTGCCTATGGAGTGGTTCATATGACCTTGTGAACTTTATTAAAAAGTTTCATGAATTTGAGGTTGAAAGCTTTAATGGTGTCACCAACTTTGAAAGACAAGCTATTAAAATTTCTCACATTATTTGCAAGATTTTCCATATCGTCAAATGAGGAATTGAACCAATAGATAAACTCAAACTAAGTTGAAGAAAGTTTTTCAGGGAGGCCATAAAATTCAACAACAACCCTACCTTCCAAAGAATTTACAAACAATGGCATGCATTTTTCATATTCATGAGCTTCAATGTTGCAACACACATTGTATAACACAACCAACTGTTGATTAGCATAAGTCACCCCTTTGCTTGTATAACACAACCAGATGTTGATTAGCATAAGTCACTCCTTTGCTTGAAAACTTGGGTAGATGATATTGAAATTTAAATAAAGGATCAATAGCTAGTGCAATGTTTATAGGATATGACATGTTCCATGGAGTGGAATTTGCAACTACCTCACACTAAAAAAAATGGCTATATTTTTCATCACTTTTTGGGATTATTCAAAATAGGTATAGAATTAAATTATCTAAAATTATCATCAATAGAAATAGAACCAGAGGTTGAGGTGCTCAACCCAACACTTGAATTCTTATGTGAAGAAAAAGAACTAAATATTAACTATGATTGGGTTACCCTTAGGAATACATCTTTTCACTTTGTAATTAGTAATGGATTGAGATTCTAACTTCTCAAAATGGTAAAGAATCCTTCTTCTCGATTTTATCTCACAAGGGGGCTTAAATTCATGGGATCCATCTCAAATTCTTTGGTATTTCCATGGATATTTGGACATACATAAAAGGATAAGCTTTCACAAGGTTAGGACATTTTATTTCCTAACCTGGTCAGTGTTTATGTCGATGTTCGAATTGAACCAATCAAACATAACAATTGAACACCCTTACAAAGCTCTCAAAGGGAAAAGAAGAGATGGAAACCTAGGGTATGCTTAAATCTCTAAACCATCCAATTATGAGTTAGATTAAATTGTCAAACTAGTTAGTGGATTCTTCCCCTTAAGGGAACTAATCCTCAAATTATGTACCATAAATTTCTTAATTTCTTTTAGGTGT
The DNA here is from genome assembly GCA_010110895.2 of Picea sitchensis. Taxonomy (NCBI): domain Eukaryota; kingdom Viridiplantae; phylum Streptophyta; class Pinopsida; order Pinales; family Pinaceae; genus Picea; species Picea sitchensis. The sequence goes on along the minus strand of SNQJ01S0065084.1, from coordinate 47,817 downwards.
GCCTTATGTCAGTGATTGATTCTCTTTAAAGCTGCAACTAGACTCTAATTCTAATTATAAACAACTATGAAAATTAGATAAAATGAAGAAATGAACTTTACAAGATGTAATCAAATATTTATGTCAATTTTTACTCAATTAAACAAAAGTTGTAGCATTAAAAATGTGAATCAAAACAATGCTAAAATGACAAAATTAAATTTTGCATACACGACTAAATCTAAATCAACCAATAATATTAAATTCTAAATCTATAAATTTATACAATTAACATACTATTCATTGGCATGATTAAATCTAAATCAACTAATAATGTTAAATTCCAAATCTATAAATTTATACAATTAACATACTATTCATTGGCATATTATAATACCGATTAGGTACTTACAATTAGTGACAACATAATACATATACACATCAATTAGTTAAAGAAAAGAAACTAAAGAATAATTACAATTAACCAAACAAAATATAATACATAAATAAAAATAATCACAAGTATTCCCCAAAAGATTTATTTATTAATAAAGCTTTTCTATACAGCCAATAATAACTATATGATGTTTATGAGACCATATTAATAACAATTGTCATGGCTTCCAATACATATGATGTTTATGAGACCATATATCGTTCGCACCAACTTAAAGTTGAGTGAGATGAAGCCCCAAACAACATATTCTAGATATTGTGATTATTGTGGGGAATGCATGAATGGGCATGGTGCCTCAACCTTGATTCGTTTTTCATTAAAATTGACATAGAAAAATCCTATGCTAGGGTCAAATAGTCATGTCCTAGATATGCTTAAATACTTAGCATTTGGATAGTTATTCCTATTAGTTGAAACGCCTTTTCCAAATCCAAGGAGGTGAATGTTTTTAGATCCCTTTTCTTAGGGTTCTTTCTTTCCCCATTCTTGTTGGTTATGGAGGTTGAATTCCTAAGATATATTATTTACCATAAGATGACACATTCTCTTATAATCAAAAATTATTTTCTTGAATTTAGAGAATGCTACAAGGTTGAAGGGAACTTTGTTGGTGACTCCTTTTTCACTATGCTTGAGCACCAAATTAAAGGCATAAAACCATGGATTGTTAGCAAAGATTTAAATATATAAGATAAAATGAAACAAAAATTGATGTTACATGCTAAGTTAAAAGGATATTCCTCTTTAGTTGTCCAGTAAAGGATGGTCATGGATCCTTCCTACTATATTTATTTTCTGGGATTCCCCTTTCCATTTCAAGTTTCCCTTAAGGACCAGGGATAATTTTGAGGATAAAAATTATATTAAAATGTAGAAACCTGGGCTAATCTTACTAGTCCTTAATATGCAAAATGTAAAATGTTTGACGATAGTTTGGTAAAAATATTCAAGTTTCTAAGGATTTTATATAGTTTCTATAAAAGTTTGGCGATTTTGAAGGTAAAATAATTTTATTCTATGGAATTTGGGCGAATTGTTTTTAGAAAAAATAGAGATTAGATAATATTATTTTGGGAAAAAGCATGGAAAATTAGCCCATAAATTTAGCCCCTAAAATCATCTATGTTAAGCACCCAAGATATTTTCATTAAATGAGAAAAGAAGAAGATTTCCAAATGTATAAATAATGCCATGACATCATTAACCACAAAATTTTAGTTTTTCATTAATGTTATGGTTACTACCCATGTTTATTAGTCTTGATCATGTTGGGTTCCATTCATTAGTGCTTATTAGAAGCTTGAGAAAGGAATTTATACTTTTATGTAGGAAGATATAGATGGAGGTAAGGAGATTCAAAAAGTAAACTGACATTAGTGTATCCATACCAAGGAGTGGGAAGGAATGTGCATTATTGAAATGCACACTTATGCTTAGGGACTCTATGGAAAGTGGGCTATCAAGGCTATTGAAGGGAACAAAGCCTAAAAAGTCTTGGCAAGAAATTATATATTATCTAGGGATTTGTTGGGTAAAATGTTATGAAACAAATCATTATATAATTCATCATCTATCTTGGTACTTTTTGGGTGGAACATTTGGAGGAATTTTCTTGTAAGGCTCATTTTAGTGGTAGGTCCTAGTTTAGAGATTTGGAGTCAAGAACCTTCTAGAGCTAGTTTGAGGCCTCAAAATACACTTTTTTGGGTAAAAACTTTGTGGGCATAGTTATCATCACATTGACATTGTTATCCATATTGAGATATTTATAATGGTTTGAAAATAAACCTCAATCAAAGTTTTTATGTGAAAGTTATGCCTCCTACAAGTTGACCTACCTTGTTAGCCACCATTGTACCAAGTGGACGCCACATCAAGCCTTGTTACTCACACATGTGGGGCTAATTGCATGTGGAATTCAAGAAAATTCTAGATGGTATAAAACAATAACATTAACCGAGGGTTGATGCATGAAAAAACACTAACCCTAGATGGATATCAATCTATGTTAAATAATGGGTCACTAGGAAGAGAAGGGCTTCCATTTTTTTAGCATTGTACTTGTTCCATAGTTGAGCATATAATCTAGGAGTAGGATTTTGAGAGCATACCATTGGAGGTAGAATATTTTGTAGCATCCATTCAATCCATAGTGTCATAGGAAAATCCATAGATAGCTCTCCTTTCTTTTTAGTTTCATTTCGTAACTAAAGAAAAGAGAGTAGAGCGTAGGCCTCACCTTATAGTTAGTTTTTCTCTCATATTGTGTTTCTCAGGTCATATATTGTGTTCATTTGTGTGGATAGTGTGTTAATTTTCTTATGCTTTCTTTTTCAAATTTTAGTTATTTGATAAATTTGAACACTGATCTAGTGATAATAAATATGACATCTAAGGAAATCAATTGCACAATAAAATATTTCAGAATATTCAAGATATTTTTTGATGAACTATTCCAATGGAATATCTACTATTTTTTACAGATCACATTGATATTAGAATAATTTTTCTTTAGGGTTTTTGTGTAATGTTGTAGGATCCAAGAATTGGATTAAGAAGGAAGACACAAAAAACTATCCATGGTAGATAATTCTAGTCATAACAACCCTTGAGATGTAGTAGAAGAGAGATTCGCGAGGCTGGAAAAACAAGTCATTTATATCTCTTGTAACATGGCCCATCTCATGGCAGATCTAGAGAACAAGTTTATGCCTTTTGGGGAGGTTGGTGGATCTACTTAGAATTTGGATTTGATGATAATTTGGGAGATATTGAATTCCTAGAAAAGGAGTTGAAGAAGGAGCTCAAGAAAGAGAAACTGAGTTCTAATCGCATCACTCCTTCACAACCTCTATTTAAAATGGAAGTGAAAGTGGACATCAAACCCTACCAAGGTGAGATTGATGTGATTAAGTTGAATCATTAGTTGCAACAATTAGAAGTGTATTTTAGTGTCCATAATATAGATTAAGAGAATAATATTACATTTGCTTATTGAAACTAGAGGGCCATGCACTAACCTGGTGGGAAATCCAAATTGAGACGCTTAGGATAGTGTTTGATCCACTAGTAACTAAGTGGGAGGTGTTAAAAACCCTCATCAAGTACCAATTCTACCTTATTGGGTATGTAGAGGACTAGTGCATTCGTTGGTATCACTTCAAGGAGAGGCAAGGAAAGAGTGTGCAAGAGTACATCACTGAGTTAAAAAAAAAATTGTGATCATGTTGGGTATATCTCCCAAGAACCCAAATGGAGTCTTGAATAATTTGGGGGGTCTACGCAACCATATGCAAAAGAGAGTGATTCTTTTCAATCCTAGTATCATGGATGAGGCATGTGTGCAAGAATAGCACCTAGAGAACATAGGCCATAAGAAAGAATAGCCAAGTGGTTCTAAGAAGAAATACCACCAAGAAGCTTCCAAGGAAGGGAAGAGGAATTGGTAGGCACTACACATTAGTGCAAGGATCCAAAAAACCATTGCAACCATTGTAATATTTATGGTCACATTGAAGACAAGTGTTGGAAGCTACATCCAAAGCTAAATCTAAAAACATTTATGAAGGACGAAAAGAAGAAGAACTTGCTAGGCATGGATTCAAACAACCTACTAGAGAGAAGCCAGGATATGGATAAGAATATTGTTTTCACTATAGTGTAGAAGGAGGTGAATATGAGTATCATTCATCATAAGGAACATAATGACGTGAAAATACTCTTCCATATTAATATCTAAGTCAAAAATACCAAAGTGGATGCTCTACTGGAATTTGGTTCACATGTCAACCTCATAGTAGATGATTTTGTTAGTAAGCTTAGATTGTAAGTTCATAATAATTCAAACCCATATCCACTAGGATGGGTAAATAAGGATGCATAGCTTAAGGTCACTAAAAAAATGTAAGATCAAATTTTCTATAAGTGTTTATTTTATTGATGAAGTGGAGTTAGATGTAGTACCCCTTGATGTGTACGATGTAGTGTTTGGAATCCCCTATATGTATATGAGGGATGAAATATTCATGAGGAGAAAAAATTTATACTTATTGATAAAGGATGGGAAGTCTTTTGATCATCAATGCACACAAAGATAAATTGAAGATCTCTCTAGTAAGTGCTAACTAAGCCAAAATGTTGATCAGTTCTAGTAGAAATTTTGTATTGCTTTTCTTAAGAGAGAATTGACCAGGGAATGACTCAGTAAGAGTAAGTGCATTGATCCATATGGATTTCGGTGGCCTCCCACCTATTCCAACTGACTCATTTTGGGAGTTTTGCAGTTTGGCATTTTTTCCCTAGTTTTTGGGTCCCTGACTTCGAGGGCTGTTTTGAGGCCCTAAACAACATTTTTAGGGCTCGCCACAGTGAAATTGTAGTCTAAGTTCAATTTTGATGGCAACATGTGTATTCCTCGGATAGAAATTTCCAACAGGCTATTGTGCGCCTAAAACGGAGATCGTATGCAAAATTTATGGCCCCGGGAAGTTGATGTACTAGCTTACCCCAATGGGGCCCAGATGAATTTTTACGATTCATCTCCCAGGGTTAGGTTTTTGGATGTATATGGTTTTGGAATTCCTGTTTATTGTAAAAAGGCTTGGAGAGACTCATTGTAACCATCTACTTGCAAATGAGTGCAGCTATCACATCTCTTCTCATAGATAAGCCGCCACCATTCTAGCAACCTTGTTTTCCGTTGCATTTTAGAGTTTAAGCACATTTTCTTATTGAATAGAAACCAATTTTACTATATCTCTGTTATTCTTGTGTCTCTTTGTAAAGAATAATAATAATATGTATTCATTTTCATTCTTCTCATAAAATCTGGATCAATGGTATCAGAGCGGTCTTCTCCTTGTCATTCTTAATGCACGTCCTGGCGAGGTTAGGGTACAAAGAATTGGGTCTCGAGCTTCTTTCTCTTGAGGAAAAAATATCTCACACACCCAAGAGACCTCTCATTGCAGGAGAAAAGAAAGACGACAGGATAAGAGATCCTTTCAAATTTTTTCTTGAGGAATCCCTCATGCAACAAAGGAATGAAATGATGGATAGTTTTGAGCAAATCCTTTGGTGACTACCACAGGTGATGCATCTTCCTTGAATGAGGGCGCCACCCCCTTAAAGGTACAAATAAACTTTGATATTCCCATATTTGAAGGTCAAATAGATACAGATGTTGTAGAAAAATGGTTAAATATGCTAGAAGGGTATTTTTTTGTCCATAACTTTTTGAACAGAGAAAAGATTACATTTGCGCTCCTCAAAGCCATCCCCTATGTCAAAGATTGGTGGGAGACCTTCTGTGAGAAAAAGGAAACAAAGGAACCCTCATTATTTACATTCATAGTCACTAGGGAGTTCTTCAGGGATGCTATCAAGGAAAAATACTACCCTGTCATAAGTTATGACGACCTGTATACAAAATGGACCACACTATGGCAGGAAAGAGACCAAGCAGTACTAGAGTTTGCAAATATATTCCATACCTTGCACACCAATATGGGTATCAAATATTCTGAGCAACATTTGGTGCTCAAATATCACGGTGGTCTGCATAGATACATCTAGGAAGAAATGGAATTTTTGGACATCTCGTCCTTGGGCGTGGCCGATCGATATGCCATCAAAATTGAGCAAAAGATTAAACAAAATACTTGACAATTTGGGCCCGGGAACCCCTCACATCAGAAGCAAGTAAAGGGAATCCCCAACCAATAGAAAAAAGTATAGAGAAAAGAAGTAAAAATTAGTAAAACCAGTCTAGGCCGCAAGCAAAGGACACCAGAAAGACAAATAAAGATACTAGGAAGTGGTGTGATCCAGGGGATCAAATTTTGCTCAAAATTCAAAGTGCTCGGAATCGCTTCAAATCAAACAGGAGCATAGGCCTCATCGTTATGAACCCAACGCAACTCATTTGGGTTCAAACAGACGTCGGGAGCGAGAGATATCACGTTCTGTTCAAAATGACAAACAGGCAAAAAAAAGGGATGTTGATTGTACAGTCCGTACAGACACTGACGTGGCAGGCCGTACGACACATGGCAGGCAATTGTTTGGACAACTGGCATATGATGTGGCTTGTTAACAGTGAATGGGATGGTGACATGTGGCCCAATCAATGGCCGCCACGTGTCCCCTATATATTGGTTTAAAATTTATTTGGAGTCCACCGGATTCGACCCCGTGACCTCCACCCACGTGCAAAGCTTTGGCAAAGACCACCAACCAATGCGCCACCATAGTGTTTCTTAACACTATATGGTGCCGATTATATTTGAATTCAAATGATGTAAGTTTGGGCGGGGGGTTGGGCTGGGGCCTAGCCCCAGCCCGTGGTTATGTTATATTGTAATATGGCCACGGTTTAAAATTTTGCGCGCGCATTCAAACTTTAACCTCGGTTGTATGCCTTGTAATATGACCATGGGTGCGCGCTGTGTATTAACATAGCCCTTTTAAATATGATCCCGGTCACATGTGTTGTGCATAGAACCACCGACGTGCCGACCATTGTCCTGTGGTTTGGACTCGGCCCTTTTTTATATGCGCACGAGGTCATATGGTGACTATGTGCCCGTTGGGCTTAGACGGTTAAGGGCCAGTGCGTAACCGTTCAACAGTTTGTACCGGTTATGCAGTTGCACCCGATGCTGAGTTTTAATGCATAAAAGTGTGTGGGGGCTAGGTTGAGAGAACAAGGGTGCATTTTGGCGATCCAGAGACAACAAGTTTGAAGGGGAACTTCCAGGAAGGCTATCTTCTTCAATTTTTGGCCAAACGAGGTGCCGAAAAAGCCCAGCTAGGGGTTTTTGGACGTTCTGGAGCCATTGGAACCATATATTTGGAATTTTGAGCAATGTAAAGCACATTTTTTATCACTTTGAGCAAATAATACAAAAGATCCATTGGAAGCTGGACCAGGAGATGTAGCCCAAGAGAGGGGTGCACTCCTTTATCATTTGTTGTGTTATGTGTTTTCTGTTCACTGTTTATTGCTGCTGTTTATATGCATTTTGAATGAGTATTTTCCATAAAATTTGTGTTGCAAATTGATCCATTTGCATTTTAACACATAAAACTAAACTTGCAAATATTTTCAAGAATACAAGTCTTTTTCATTTTTAGATCAAGTTGGTATCAGAGCATAGGTTTTTGAAGACTTGATTATTTGCAAGTGTTTTGTTTTCTGATGCTCACAAGGTTGAAACTCACAAGAGGAGAAGGTCAACTTGTAGA
>SNQJ01S0065084.1:26697-36926 GCA_010110895.2 Picea sitchensis | reverse complement strand
CAAGAACGTTGGCAATGGTGGCAATGGAGAAAAACTTCTCGTCAAGGGTATATTGCTTGGACACACTTTGTGGTAGAGATTTATGAATGCTTTGACACTGACACCAACCATTTGTGCCATTTGACAAAGTTGAAACAATCAGGCACAGTAGAAGAATTTATAGCTGCTTTTGAGCACCTAGATTTTCAGACAGAAGGCATGTTTGTTGCCTTTTTTCGAGAGTGTTTTATCAGTGGCCTCAAGGATGATATTTGGGCCCATGTCCTCATGGCTTGGCCTCAGAGTTGGGTGGAGGCTACTAAAAGAGATAAAGAAGCACAACAGGTTGTATCTTCTCAAAACCGAAAACCATCCTTTATCCCTCGCACTAAACCAATAAATCCCACTACTCCCTCCACTCCACTAAAGCTCCAAAAATTGACTAGGGATGAAATGGCTGAATGCCAACTCAAAGGCCTTTGTTATAATTGTGATGAAAAATATTTCTCGGGCCACAGGTGTAAGGAACAAAATATTTTTATGGTCATCGCGGATAATATTTCAGAAGAGGATGTTGAAACTCCCCTTGTGTCTGAGTCACCTGAAACCACTGACATAACCCCTCCCTCAAACCCTCCCAAAGTAGAACCGGTCATTTCCCTAAATGATCTCACTGGCTTCTCTGCTCCCCAAACCCTCAAGCTAATTGGTTACATCAAGAATAGGAAGGTCATTATTCTAGTTTATAGTGGAAGCGCCCATAATTTTATTCATCGCCACATTTCCCATGAAACTCATTGCTACATCCATGCAGTCAATAATTTCGAAATCATGATTGCCAAAGGTGGCTCCATCAAATGTGGAGGGCATTGTGAAAATGTGTGTCTCCAAATTGGTGACTACCGCCTGAAATCTCATGTGTTTTCTATGGACATGGGCGATTGTGACATTGTGTTGGGTGCAAACTGGCTAAGGACTTTGGGTCCCATTCTCATGGATTTTAAAGAATTAACCATGCAATTCGACAAGGAGGGCCAACAATATAAGTTCCAAGGAATCACCGTCGGTTCACCTGAGATCATTAGTTCCTATCGCATGGAAAAGCTACTAAAAAAAGGTCATTCTGGTGTTATTGCCCAACTCCATGCCATAAAAGCAACAAAGACACCCTCGATGTCGCACGACCTCCAATCCATCCTTTCTAAACATCAAGTGGTATTTTCCACTCCCCGGGGACTCTCTCCTTCCCATGGTGTTCATGATCATTCCATTCCCCTGGTACCAGGAAGCCTTCCTCCCAATATTCGTCTATATCATCACCCTTTTTCCCCCAAAAATGAAATTGAGAAAATGGTCCAGGAAATCCTTAACACAGGCATTATCCACCCTAGTACGAGCCCCTACTCTTCCCCTGTGGTCATGGTCCTGAAGAAAGAAGGTTCTTGGTGAATGTGTCCTGACTTCCATGACCTCAACAAACTTACCATTAAAGACAAATTTCCCATTCCTGTTATTGATGACCTCTTGGATGAATTGAGTGGCACCCAGTTCTTTACTAAACTTGATCTTCGTTCTGGCTACCACCAGATACGTATGAAAGAGGCATACATTCCTAATACTTCCTTTAAAACTCATGAGGGACACTATGAGTTTTTGGTCATTCCCTTTGGCTTGTGTAATGCCCCCTCCACCTTCCAAAGCCTCATGAATCATGTCTTCCATCCTTTTCTTAGTCATTTTGTCTTAGTTTTCTTTGATGATATCCTCATCTATATAAAAACCTAGACAAACCATCTTGCTCATGTGGATTGAGTTCTCCATCTACTCTCTCAGCACCAACTCTTCCTGAAACAGTCTAAATGTGATTTTGGCGCCTCAGAAGTCGAGTACTTGGGTCATCTGGTTGGCAAGGACGACATCATTGTGGATCCTAAAAATATTGAAGCTATGCAAGATTGCACTCACCCAAAGACTCTTAAAAGATATTGTGGCTTAACAGGTTATTATCGCAAGTTTGTTAAGAATTATGGAAAGATTGCACCACCTCTCACTGCACTCCTAAAAAAGAACTCTTTCACTTGGACTCCAATAACTACTCAAGATTTTCAAACCTTGAAGATGGCCATGTGCACCACTCCAGTCCCGACCCTTCTTAATTTCACAAAGACCTTTTTCTTGAAATGTGATGCTTCAGGGAAAGGAATTGGTGTTGTCCTTATGCAAGAGGGTTGGCCTTTGGCCTTTACCAACAAGCAACTATCTGAAAGAAATATGGGCAAATCAATCTATGAAAAGGAAATGTTAGCTATTATGCATGTCATTGATCTGTGGTGCCTTTATCTATTGGGGAAACACTTCCAAATTAAGACAAACCATCAAAGCCTCAAGTATTTTTTGGAACAATGGATTTCCTCCCCAGAGCAACAAAAATGGGTGACTAAGCTCTTTGGATATGATGATGAGATCATTTAAAAGAAGGGAAAAGACAATGTGGTTGCGGATGCACTTTCCTGAAAATATGAAGATGACAGATCCCTTTTTTCTCTTTCCTTCATTGTACGAGATTGGCTCCAAGCCATTCTCCAGGAATGACTACACGATCCCAAAAGTTCACATTTGATCCAACAATTCCAGTCCAATGTTCCATCTTCCCTAGGGTACTCTTGGCTCCATGATGAGCTTCGATACAAAGGCCATTTGTATTTAAGTAAACAATCAAAACTTAAATCCATGGTACCTTCTGAGCTTCATGCTACACCCACTGCTAGGCACTCCGGGTTTGCCAAAACCTATGACAGGGTCAAACGTTCTTTTTTCTGGGATGGTATGAAAAAACACATTCGTAATTTTGTCACTAAATGTGATGTGTGTCAACGCAACAAGGGAGAAACAGTCAAATCTCCGGGAACACTACAACCGCTTTCGATTCTACCTACTATTTAGAGGGATATCTCTATGGATTTTATTACAAGCTTAACCAAATCGAGAAATAAATCAGTCATCATGGTGGTTGTTGATCTCCTTTCCAAGTATGCTCATTTCTATTCTCTTCAACACCCATTTACAACATCCACGGTGGCTCAACTTTTCATGGATCAGGTCTTCAAGATTCATGGCATGCTGCATTCTATTATTTCTGATAATGACCCAACTTTCACCAACAATTTTTGGCAAGAACTGTTCAAGATACAAGGCACCCAATTGCATCTTAGCACAACTTATCATCCCTAGATTGATGGTTAAACGGAAGTTGTCAAAAAGTGTTTGGAAACATATTTGAGGTGTTTTTCCTCAGAAAAGAAAAATTAGTGGGCTCAATGGTTACCCCTAGTTGAATGGTGGTACAACACTTCATACCATACAACTACACACATGACTCCTTTTGAAGCAGTATATGGAAAAAAACCACCTTTAGGTCTCTAATACTTACTTGGTGTCTCAAAGGTCCAGGCGGTTGACCAAACGCTTACAGTTTGAGAGGCTATTCTCCGCACCCTCAAAGATAATTTGGTCATGGCACATAATCACATGAAGCAACAAGTAGATCAAGGTCTCTCTGAACGTCAATTTGCAGAAGGGGATCAAGTGTTTCTTCGACTGCAACCTTACAAGCAAAATTCCCTCAAGGCCGAGCATTGTTAGAAGCTAGCACCCAAATTTTATGGTCCTTATACCATTCTCAAGCATGTGGGACAGGTGGCCTATCAGTTAGCTTTTCCCATTCATTCCAAGATACATCCTATTTTTCATGTTTCATGCTTAAAGAAGGTGATTGGAACTAAGTGCCAAATTCAAACCAACCTTCTCGAGTTAGACGAATTGGCTACATCCACAAGTAGTTTTGGACTAGTGTGAGCATCACCTGCATCAGAGAACCATCAAGGAAGTGTTATTCCAGTGGAAAGATACAACTCCAACAGATGCCACTTGGGAACCAGCTACCATTATGCCACAATTTCCACATCTCAAGCCTTGAGGACAAGGTTGTTTTTAAGGGGGAGGACATGTTAGGGTCCTAACCCACACATAGGTATAACAATATATTCAGATGTAATAAAGGTCAACATTAATAAGGCCTTGCAATAAAATATAACAAGTCTAATGTAAGAATACCTAATAGAAGCTTCCGCTTCTAGAAGGATCTTCCTCTAGATGCTTCTTTTGATAGACACATTTAGTATAAATAAGGGTCAAGGGTATGAGAACCCTATCTTGGTTATTATTGTAATAGATCTCTGCTGGACTGGAGGTTTTCCCCTCGAAGAGGCCTGTGAACATTTCTCTCAGATTCAAAGTGTTATTTCTTTTGTTATTCTTATATCATTTCAATGTTATTGTGGTGATTGTTCTGGTTATATTGTTGTTATTCTGCCATTTCTAGCATTTTATTACTGTTCTGCATACTTTTTATATTTGGTATATTACAATGCACGCCTTCCTCCATTTGATGCATTACATTCTCGGGAAGGAGGAAGTCATCCACATAGATCATAAACCACTGCAGTTCATGCAGACACAGGGAAAATTATAGAATGATCGCCATCAGAGGTGGTCCACATACTTACAACAATTTCACCTCAACATCAAGTATAAAACAGGTAGTACCAACCGAGTCGTTGATTTCCTCAACCAACCTCGAGTAGACACTCACCATGGTGCTCAACTCTTGCGGCCATGAGACCTTTGGATGGCCCAACCTCTACGAGACAAACCCTGACTTCGCCACCACATACCAAATGTTGGGTGCAAACTTAGCTGTCGCTAATTTCCATCTTCAAGATAGGCTATTGTGTCGACTAGGCCATCTCTGTGTTCCATCAAGCAAGCGAACGAAGATGATTTGGGAATCCCATTACATGCAGGTGGCAAGAGACTTCGGTGTCGAAAATATAGTGGAAGTGTTGCAGAAAAATTTCTACTAGATGAAACTTTGACAGGATTTCAACAAGTATATCGAGTCCTGCACTGCCTGCATTATTTCCAAATCGACCACTAAGAAACAGGTCCTGTACACCCCCTTCCTACTCTTAACAGGCCATGGGAATCCATGTCAATGGACTACATGTTGGGCCTTCCTTCCACCAAGAGGGGAAATGACTGTCTTTGTGGTTGTTGATCATTTTTCCAAGATGGCGATCTTGGCTGCCTACAAGAAGAGCATCACAACAGAGGCCATTGCCAAGCTCTTCTTTGAACAAGTATGGGTACATTTTGGAATCCCACAAACCATTGTCTTACATCGGGACAGTCGGTTCCTTATCACATTCTGGTTGAGCCTCTGTTCATTGTTGGACACCAAGCTCACCAAGTTCACTACCTTACACCCCCAGACAGATGGCCAAGCAAAGGTCTTCAATCAGATGATAGTGCATATCCCGCGCATGTACAATTCCAAGCATACCCTCACATTGGATGAGAGTCTTCCCTATGTTAATCATAGCTACAACAGAGTGCTACACAACTCAACTGGCCACAACCCCTTTCAGGTCGGGTTGGGATTCCAACCATTGGGTCCCATGGATGTCGCACTACCTCTTGCATCCACCCCCGTCGATTCATCACCTTCTCCAACTGAAGCTGAAAAAGCCTCCCGATTCATTGAGTGGATCTAGCACATCTGCTAACAGGTTCAAGATATTTTACAGAAGTTCAATGTCAAGTACAAGAAACACCATGATCAACATCGGGTGCCACATAAGTTTCAGATGGGAGAGAAAGTGTGGTTACACTTGAAGAAAGAACGCCTTATAGGGCCCCATCAGAAGCTTCACCCACTCCGTTACAGACCTTACACCATCACCAAGGCTCTAGGTGACAATGATTTTGAGCTCAACATTCCTACTTTCCTTGGCATGCACCCAGTGTTCAACATGGATCTCCTTCAACCATACTTCCCATCATTGTTGGACACCTCGGAGATAACAGAACAATTGACACCAATAGAGATCAACCCTTATTGCATTCAACATGAATACAATGATCATATTGTGGATACACAGGTCAAGGGAACTTGCCAGCAAAGAATCCATGTTTATTGAGTTGTCAAAGTAGGGCAGCTCTTGCACCAAGACAAGTGGCTCACCCGGGGCCAAATTCAACAAAAAATTACTCATATGATGGGGGAACTCAATGAAATGGAGACCATTTCTTCCTAAGGGTGGAGGATTGATCCATATGTATTTCAATGTCCTCCCACCTATTCCAACTGGCTCATTTTGGTACTTTTCCAGTTTGGCAGTTTTTTCCTATTTTTTGGGTCCCTGACTTCCAGGGCCTTTTTGAGGCCCTAAACAATGTTTTAGGGATTGCAACATTTATATTTTAGATAAAATCAATTTCTAATGGAAACATGTGTTTTCCTTGGATATACCTTTATAACATGCTACCGTGTGCCTAAAATGGAGATCGTATGCAAAGGTTACGACCCCGGGAAGTTGATGTACTATCTTACCTCAACGGGGCCCACATGACTTTTGGCGATTCATCTCCTAGGGTTAGGTTTTTGGATGCCTATGGTTTTGGAATTCCTGTTTATTGTAAAAATGCTTGGAGAGCCTCATTGTAACCATATTCTTGTGAATGAGTACAATCGTCACATCTCTTCTCGGAGATAAGCCACCACCATTCTAGCAAGCTTGTTTTCCACTCCATTTTACAGTTTCAACACATTTTCTTATTGAATAGAAACCAATTTTACTGTATCTCTATTATTTCATCTATGTTATTGTTGTGTCTCTATGTTAAGAATAATAATTATCTTTATTCATTTTTGTTCTTCTCATAAAATCTGGATCAAACATGCCTAGAGGGATGTACCAAATTGAAAAAATAATAGTTGGAGGAATTTTTGTAGTCATATAGAGGTTTTATAGGATCCTAAAGGATTACCACATAAGAGGGAAGTGTAGAATTAGATACAATTGTTTCCTAACCCCCCTACCAAATATTGGGTTGTATAGATAGTCTATCCTAGAAGTAGATGAAGTGACGAAACAAATGCAACACTTTTTGGAGTAGAGAGTAATTCGACCAAGCACCTCACCTTGTGGGTCACCTATAATCATAGTACCCAAGAAGCCTGGGACTTAGTGAATGTGTATTGAATACAGAGCCTTGAACAAGATCACACTCAATAATTGGGACGCTCTATCCAGGATCGATGATTTGTTATATTAGTTTCAACAAGCCAAGTGCTTCACTAAGTTGGATCTCAAATCGGGATACCACTAGGAATGAGTTAAAGAAGAATACACCTATAATATCTCCTTTAATACAAGGAAAGGTCTATACGAATGGATAGTAATGCATTTTGGTTTATGTAATGCACCAACTACATTAATGTGATTGATGAATGATGTATTATGTCCTTATTTAGATTCATATGTAATAGTATTATTTAGATGACATATCGGTTTATAGGTCTACCTATGAAGAGGACATCTCACATATCATGTAAGTGTTAAAGATCCTAAAATAACATTAGCTCCTAGCTAACCTTAAGACATGTGAGTTTTATCAATTGTCATTGGTGTATTTGGGGTATGTGATTAGTACATGATTGGTGGTTTGAACATATGATATATCCTGTAAAGATGGAGGCCATCCTTAAGTGGCCAATTCCTATTAATGTCATTGAATTTAGGAGCTTTATTGGGACAACATATCACCTACGAAATTTCATAGCATCCTTTTCGGTGGTAGTTGTTCCACTCAATGCCACAACAAACATTGGTACTATTTTCTAGTGGGGAAATAATTAGCAGAAATCTTTGGACGAGATGAAATGGAAGATCAATCAAGCACTAGTTCTTTCATTTCCTAACTTGCAGAATTTGAAATGGAGATAGATGCAAGTGGATATGCTATGGGAGAGGTCCTGATGCAGGGAGGTAAGTTGGTATGCTATCATTTTGAATTGTTTCATGGGKGAGTTTTTAACTATCCTATGTATGATAAGGAGCTCTATGCTTGGTTCAAGTTGTTGACAAGTGGAAGCATTATCTGATGGGAAAGAAAACCATTATCCATACCAATCACTATCCACTGTAGTATTTGTTGGCTCAGAGTAAATTTCAACAAACTAGACATTATAAGTGGATGGGGTTTTCGCATGATTTTCATCTAGTCATCAAATATAAGAAGGGAAACACTAATAAGATAGCATGCATGATTTCAAGGCCACTCACATCCAATATTACAACCTTGGTAACCCTTTTGCAAATGGAAACGTTTACCCATGATTCTTACAAAGAGGCATACATGGAAGATGAGGACTTTAAAGTGATGTTTCAATGGATATAGGATCATGTTTGTGTAGAATAAGGAGACGATATGGATGACTATCATCTCTAGAATGGGTTTATAAACAAGTTAGACAAGCTCTACATTCTTAAAGGTGAAATATTGCACCTTATCATAGAGGATCACTACCTCCAAAGTTGCAATACATTTTGGTATTAGTAAGACAATTGCCAACTTACAAATGTATGTGCATTTGCCCATAATGCAAGAAAATGTAGATTGGTATATTAGAGGATGCATAATTTGTTGTACCAATAAGTTAAGTAATACAAATAAATATTTATACCATACCTTACATGTACCCACTCGATCCTAGCAAAACATTCCCATGGATTTTTTGGGTGGTTTGCTAATAACTAAGAATGGACAAGACTATTTGTTTGTGGTAGTTGACATGTTCAACAAGATGTGCATTCTTATGCCTTGTAAAAATACCATGAAAGGACAAGAAGCAACAAACATGTTCTTTGAATAGGTCTGGATGCACTTTAGGATACTAAGGAGAATCATCTCATATAGCGATACCAAATTTCTCAATGCCTTTTGGACTACACTTTGGGATAATATGGAGACCAATTTGAAGATATCTATTGCTTTCCATCCACAAATATAAATAATAAATATGATATTGGTTCATATTTTAAGGGGTTACAATCAGAAGCATCCAAATACTTGGGATGCAAATTTGATCTATATTCAACACTCTTATGAAAAAGTGGTCCAACTTCTACTAGTATGTCACCTTTTGAAGAAATGATTTGGGTATTTTTTGCCTTCACCCTTGGATATTATGTATGGACAAGAAGGAGTGAGGAATAAATCATAAGAGAATCATTGAAATAAGATAAATTTGTTGAAAATACTAGGTAGATCCATTTGCAAGTACAAGATAAAATGAAGAAGTCATAGGAAAAGTACAAGGCCCATCATGATCAACAAAAAACTAAAAAAAAAATTCAAGGTGGGAGATAGAGTGAGTTGCATCTAAACAAAGAAAGGCTAGAGTGTCCTAGTAAGGAGATCAAGGTTTTGCAGAATGGTCATTTTGAAGTATTGTGGAAGGTGGGTGATAATGCTTACAGACTCAATCTACCCCCATATATGCACATTTACTTAGTAGTGAAAGTGGAAAATATGAACTCTATGAGCCTTCCATGTTGGATCAGGAAACTGAGTAGATATACTTGCCATAGAGGAATTAGCACCAAAATCTCAAGTAGAGTTGGTAGAAGATAAAGTTTTGCAAAAATAATTCTAGAACTGCCAGACAGGGGTTGTGTGACCTTGTAACAACCCCTCTGTTATTTCATATAAGTAATTGAGAACAATAATAGATATAGTTTTTTTTAACATTAAAAAAACATTATTTGAACAAGTGAAACAACTATTAACATAGTTCAACAATACACATTATATTTCATTCATCTCATTGCACCACTAGATTTAGATACAACTTCAATGTATTTAGGATTTGCCAAATCACATACATCACAATAATTTCTACCCACCCAGCCTATCCTGCAAGGTTAGGACCTCTAAGACACATAATCAACGCTCAAGTCAAGGATTCATCTGATTGATTTTGACCATTTAAGGTCTTAAGACTGGAGACTGTTCTGAGGAACAAGGAAGTATCTAATTCCCATGTCTTCAATCCATTCCAAAAATTAATTATAATTTCTAGCAAACTTAACTATATTCTCTTCAAACACATAAAATCTAGTCACATGATGACCACTTCACAACACCAAATGTGTACTATTACAATAATTCACCATCTTATTTGTTTAAAGGATAAGAATAATTTCCATTAATATCTTGACAAAAAATTACAGTAAAAACGAGAGACCATTCAATAAGAAATCTATCCTTTATGAAAGTTTCAACCTTACTTATGTTTACCTGGTATAAGTGTCAAAACCCTACAAGGTACAACCAAGTATATATAT
>SNQJ01S0065084.1:12470-26588 GCA_010110895.2 Picea sitchensis | reverse complement strand
AATAAGAGAAGAGAAAAACACTCAACACATAGTGGAAATTATAAGCTTACTTTGTACTTTGTGAACTAATTGTTAAAGTGATGAATGAATTCCGCAAACAAGTGAAGGTCTATTCTGAGAATGAGTTAATAAGTTATGTAAGAAACTTAAAGTTTCTCTTCTAGGTGACACAATGCAACCACTTCCAGAGCCAACTCCAAAAGTGTGTAGACGAACTCCTTGAATGCCAAAGTTCAGACGAAACAACACCCGGTGCACAGAGACCACTCATGGCGGGTGGAGGCTTTAAGGATTCAGAAGAACTAAGCTTAGGAGAGACAATGTGAAATACACAAGGGATATTCAAATCGTGCACACAACAAATAGAATCTAGAGCTCAGGAGAAAGAGCGTGTACATGGATCAGTGAGGAAATCAAAAGTTGAAATTCCTTTGAAGTAACTAAAGGATGAGATCTAATCATGAGGAGTAAGAATCCCCACAACCGTCTAATTAAACATGAGTACTACACTTGATAAACCTTGACACCTTTGGGATTTGTCACTTCAACATATCTGATTCATTTACTTTAAGAGAGCCTCGAAGATCGAAGTTGTGAAGTGTAACTACACCGTAGATCGATGAGTGTTTACTAGCCGTTGGATCCTCAAGGGTTTTTCTATTCGGTGAGTTAGGTTCATAACTATAAAGAGTGAAGAAAACCCCGAAGCTCCAAAGTCCTATAGTGAAGTATTTTCGTAGATCTGGAAATCGATCATAGGTCGTTAGATCTACGAGCCTTCATTTTTCAGCAATTCGGTAATTTGACACTTCAACAGAATTAGAGTCATGGAGTTAAAGGTTAAGGATATCCTGGAGTCCCGAAGTTTGGAGTAAATCTTGTCCGTCAGTTGATGGAAGGATGTGGTTCGTAGATCTCTGAGTTATTCAAAAATAGGCTCTCTAACTAAGTTAAAGTGTAGGTTCTAAGGATTAAGATAACCCCAAACTTTCAAAGTCTCGGAGTGAAGGTCAACCATATATMTATCAATTGATCGAGGACTATTATATACGTTATAAATCCAAGCCCTTTTCCTTCATAGGTTCGTGAGTTYGTCTCTCCAGAGGAAACGAGTTGTTGTTTACAAAAAGTGAGGAACTCCTGGAGTTCCAAACTCAGAAGTGGACGAAAAATGTTGATTTGAGGAGGAGTGTAAACCGTCAGATCTCTATGCCCTTTGGAGGTTCGACGATCCAGGTAAAATAGTTTTAAGTAGTGTAAGAGGAGAAAACCACCAAATCCCGGAGTCTCGAAGTGGATCTCCACCGTGGAGTCTCGCATGAGGAGAATCTTTGTCAGCCATTGGATTACGTTCTTAAAGGTTAATGAGGAAGGTGGATGAGCAGGGTTAACCTACAACTGTCGGTAAACTCAACTTATGACCGAATTCATTCGGTAGCTCTCCGAGTGGAAAGGAGTGTTGAAGTTAAAAAAAAAAAACCTCTGGAGCACTGGAGTTCCAGAGCTCTGAACAATGCCCTTTTTCCCAGCCCTAGGTTCTATCCTAAGGTCACATGTAAACTTAGTCAAAGAAAAAGAGCTAAACCACTACAGATTAAAATTTCCAAACTCGATAAAGTTTCAACAAACTTCCCTTGATCCCAATTTTTTTGAAATTAACTACAAACTGAACACAAACCTCCACACTACAGAGATTTCAGATTTATCATCAATTTTGACAGAGAAAAACACGATATAAAATTTGGATTAAAATGAAAATCAACGAGGATCCATCGTACAACAAAATTGAAATGTTGAAGCTTTAACATGAAATAGGATACAATTTCAGATCTAGATTACAATTCGACAGAGATCCCATCATATGAATTGATTTGGATTTGAATGAATTTAAATAGAGAACTCATAATATAATTTTGGAACTAACACCATGATCTACCAATGAACAATTCATTGTTAAATTCTAAACAATCTCATCTAAAGATTATGATCATTCAACTTTAAATATAGATAAAATACAAATGTAGAGCATATGCCATTTACAATACAATTTTGTTTTTCACCATAAAGACCAAGCCTTCCCAAATTAGAGAGGAAAACGTCTGGAATTACAACGAATTTTTAAAATATACACACTCTAATTATTATCCGCTTGACATCAATAGTAATTAAAATATGAACTCTAAAATAAAAAAAATTGACAGTAATTATAGCAATTGGCATTCATGCTTTCCAATGATTCTAAAGTGGCCCTATCAATCTAACATACAACTATACTAATACCATGAATAAAATTTAGAATATAAAAATACCAGAACCAATGAATGATGTGAAATTAAGATGCCTTCAAAGTCTTGCACTCTTTCTTTTCCTGCACTTGCTAATCATAGAGACTTCACCGATACCTCCCAACCAATGCTAGGGGTACTCTTCTTCCCCCTTAGCACCCCGAGCCACAAAAGGGCCACACACAAGAAACCATCAATACTAGCTCCAAGACTTGCCTCACAAGGAATAGCTTCCCCTCTTTTTACAAGCTTGGTATCCCAACTCTCACAATTAAAACATAGTCCAATAAAAAGTTGGGAGCATAACAATGCTCATAAAGCAGATCCCTTTTCCCTTCTCCAAATTTGTTTTTATTGACTTTTCTTCCTTGACACATGTCCTTATGCATAGATAATTAACTTTTTAGTTAATTTTAGTTTGGATTACTCACTCACAGACTTTTCACAATCTCCCCAAGTTACACCAGTAATTACCATTTTTATTTTATTTAAAAGGTCAAAATCCCTCACAATCCTCAACGTGTTCCTATTTTCACTCCTAGGTGTCCCTTTGTTCCCGTGGTTCTCATTTAAGGAGTGTCCCCTAACTAGATCTTAGTTAGAGTTTAATTAGGAGTCTTCTTCTAGTTAGACTAGTGTATTTTGACTCTAGATTCTATTCTATGTACAACCAACCTCTCAAGTTATTATTTATTTCTATTTGAAAATTTCCTTTTTATTAAATTCATANTTAATATTTTAATTATTCCCCAAATTAGACTTAGACTTAGGCCAAATATTAGGCTTAGGCTTAGACTCTTGTTAGGATTTTCAACTAAATCTATTGTTCAATTAATTGGTTAATCCAATAAGGTCTAAATATTTCAATGTTTTTCTAGGCCATCTAGATTTATTGACTTAAGTTTAATTATGTGATGTGCCCTTCAAGACACACCTCTGTGCTCCAAGGGTGCCACTCGCCTTAGACTTGTTTTGGAAGTTGTCTGAACCTTGGAGTCAACACTCCACTCGGTCAACCTTATGAGAGACTAAGGGATTCTAAGGAATAAGGACTTCACCTTATTGCGCGCTCCTTAGAAATCTTCGTGAGAGATTGTCTCAGTCTGCCCTCACGACAYCGTGGGCCTTTCAAACTAGGTAATCGTTAACCTACAGTTCATACCATGATGGGAGTGATAGTAGGCTRTGAGAGGGACACTGTCACACCTCTCCCTCAAATGTTTGRTTTTTGTGCATGGTCCCTCTACTCCTTATATGAGTCGGATTAACAAGCATCGTCAAACCTGCATCCACTGACAAAAACAYTTTCAATKATTCCATATACATAAATCATACTATAATCAATCGTACAACATATGTGCGTGAAATGAAATAATCAATAAATACAATCCACTCCCTGACTCAATCCAGAGTCCAAGGGAATCCATCGATGCCATCAACATCMTTAACCTGTCATGTGTCCTGTACGCTCAAGACGATGTGTTAAAAGAATATGTCAATATATATACATCAATAAAATCAATAAGCCATAACACCTCAACATCATCATATATAACCCATAATCTGAATGAAATCACAATGTACCATACCCGGATCACTTGCAAACAAGTGTCCTCAAAGAATAAGTCAATAATAGTGTGTTCAGTAGAGCAGGATGTTACAGGCCTCTAGCAGATCCGGTTGAAAGGACAACTTGTAGACAAGGAAAAATGATATTGCAGGGATAAGATAGAGGAAAATTTTCCTCATCTCATTTAGTAAAATGTTTTGGGGACCAAAAGCCTCGCTAAACGGGGAGGCATGATCCATAATGGATCATTATATAATTCATCATCTATATTGGTACTTTTTGGGGAGCCAATTTGAGTCATGAAACAACAGTATTTAGGGTCAAAATTATTATCCCCTTGATGTTGTTCTACGCATTGATATCTTTCCAATGGTTCAAAAATAACCTCAATTGGAGCTTGTATGCGAAATTTATACCTCCCGCAAGTTGACCTACCTTGTTGACCACCATGATACTTAGCGGATGCCATGTCATCCCCTATTATTGACACATATGGGGATAATGATGTGTGGAATTTCAAGAACAATATGAAGGGTCCAAAACCCTAACATTAATTAAGGGTTGAAGCATGCAAAAACCCTAACCCTAGATGACTATCAAGTTATGTTAAATATTGGGTTCCATTCTTCTGGCATTGTACTTATTCCATTGTTGAGAAGAGCATATAGGAGTGGGATTTGAGAGCATAACATAGGAGGTAGAAGATTATGTAGCAACCACTCAGGCCACAGTGTCATAGGAAACTCCATAGAGAGTACCCCTTTTTTTTAACTTGCATTTCACAACTGAAGAAAAGAGATAAGATCATGTGCCTCACTTTCTAGCTAGGTTTTCTACCAATCAGGTTTCCTAGTTCATATCTTTTGTTCACTTTTGTGGATGGTGTGTTCATTTCTTGTTCTTTCTTTTTTGAATTTTAGTTATTTTGTAAATTTGAACACTAAGCTAGTGATAATAAATCTGAGATCTAAGGAAATAAATTGCATAACAAAAGATTTCAGAACATTGCTAGATCTCTTATGATGAACTTTTCCAGTGGAATATCCATGGAAGTTTATAGATAATAAAATCTCTTAAAAGTGATTAAACCTTCAATATTTGATTGCCAATTTATCCTAGGTTAATTTCAACAAAAAATTGTGTGGCCTAGAGAATGTTAAAGGCTCAAGGGAAAGGTATCATCTAAGATGGAAGGGGAATCCCTTTGGCTGAGCCTGTGTTTCAATGTTCATTATATCAGGTAGTCCTTAATGCTTCTCTAGTGTGGTAAAGTTCTCACTGAGAATACATGGTTCTCAACCCTTTACTTCTTCAAGAGGGAAATTAATATGATTAAGGATATTCTTGACATGCAAATTTAGGACTAGTTACCATTGCTAGAGATTAAGATGAAACTTCATCTATCAATCTTAGATAAAAAAAATATTGCACGTATCACAGAGATCAATCCATTTAATATTATGATTGCACTAGGSTTATAGGCCTTAGCTTCTTGGTAGATACACTACAAATGTAATAGAGCAAATTCCTTTCAAAAATATAAGCCCATTGATGGATACAAATGGCTATGTTAGAAAACCATCTTGGATGTATGATTAAAMGAGCTATGGAGGTTTAATTCTACCCACAAGAGTTGGATTTTCCAACTTTTCAACAYGTGGAAACCTCTCATGCAATTTATGACTAGGTTTTTTTATTGGTAATTGATTCATGGGGGTTAGACCTTTAAGCTAAAGACTTGTCTAGATGGGCATATCAAATCCCATTTTTTATGTGACAAAGTAGAAAGTTTGAAGCATTTGTTATAGTCTATTTGCTAAATCTACCAAGGGATGGGTAGCTAAATTAAGTAGCTATTTACTTTTCAACATGTGGAAACCTCTCATGCAGTTTATGACTAGGTTTTTTTATTGGTAATTGATTCATGGGGGTTTGACCTTTAAGCTAAAGACTTGTTTAGATGGGCATATCAAATCCCATTTTTTATGTGATAAAGTAGAAAGTTTGAATCATTTGTTATAGTCTATTTGCTAAATCTACCAAGGGATGGGTGGCTAAATTAAGTAGCTATTTACTTTTAGTATAATATCTCCTTGAATGCCACCTTGTTAGATGATAATCTCCCTTGAGCTATTTGCTAAATCTACCAAGGGATGGGTGTCTAATTATGTAGCTAGTTACTTCTAGTATATCTCTCTTGAAATACCACCTTGTTAGGATCTCCCTTGAGACACTAAGTTCAAAATCCCTTGAGCATGTGGAGGAACAATTGCATCATGTTACTAGACATAATTTATACATTAACATAGGTAAAAGGCTTATATGAACTATTTGGCCATAATTAGTGCATAATCTTTTTATAATCGTCTAAATTCTATGCAGAGACACCACATTTAGGACTCACTCTAAATGGAGATGGAGAAAAAACACCACATTTAGGACTCACTCTAAATGGAGATGGAGAAAATGTGGGCAGTTGGTTTGTCATTTAACTCTAATTTTGTTGTTAGTTAAAGTATTGACACAAACAATAGGTATTGATGACTTTAAGTACTTGGTCCAAAATTTTAGAGACATTCTCACCAAAATTTTAGAGACATTCTCATGATAGAATAATTTGATATTGTTCCTTTGAGAAATTATGTTGTCAATCCTATAATGTTGGTTAATGTCATGTCTAAGTTATTGTAAGGCATTATAGGAATTCACTTTGACATTTACAATAACATAAATGGGCTAGTGAAAGAGAAGTTCGAATACATAACGTGTGGCGATAAATCGTCTCATCTATACCCTTGGCTTGGCCAACTTGCTTAGAATCAATCCATCAAAATATCTATAATCCCAACCTCAGATACTTTATTTGATTATTCCATCAGTGTTTCTCAACCCTAAGTTAAAGCTTGTTTGTCCATACCCAAAAAGGACACGTCATCTGCAGAGACATGGTCAAAAATTGAAGTATATTCCACTACACGGAATTGGAATAATGAAACCATGAATAGCAAAGATTATCGCAAACCTAAATTCTATAATACCGTGGATAGGAAGACCGTTGTCAGCATTCCTGTGACCTCCTCAGTCGGCTATATAATAACGCTCAATGGTAGCATATTTTAGATACGTCTATCCTGACTATCAATCCCCTTGCTACTCTCCGGAAGAAGTCGGACTGGTTAGCAAATATTGGCAAGATTCGTTTGAAGCAGCAGCAGGCATTCCCGAAAATGGCCAGTAGTAGTATGCGTGAATCGCTGGAGGAATACGAATTAATGGACCATGAGGTTTCAATCAAGTCATCAGTTGAGAACAGACTGTCCTTTTTCGCTAAAGAATTAGGTCTGGATCGAACCCGCCTCGGCCGAAGTCAAGAAAACGGACTAACACTCGGTAAGGGATTTTCTCACAGCTTTATGAATGGATGTTTACAAGATTTTATTATAGAAAGAGACGGCCCCTTCTACAAATGGTGGGCGAGGTTTATCCTAGTATGGGCAGTTTATTCCTCTTGCTTTACACCATTTGAATTTGGGTTTTTCCGCGGCCTGCCGAATCATTTATGGGCCCTTGATATTGCGGCACAAGTTGTTTTCTTAATAGACATATTTGTTCAGTTCTTTCTTTCATATAGAGATTCGCATACATACACGATGGTTTATGATCACCGTAGAATTGCTGTGCGTTATGCAAAAAAAAGTTTCATTCTGGATTTTCTTGGCTGCTTGCCGTGGGATATTATTTACAGATTTGCAGGGAGGAAAGAAGAGGTGAGGTATTTGTTGTGGATCCGGTTGTATCGAGTGCGGAAATTGATTGAGTGTTTTCAGAAAATAGAAAAAGATATCCGTCTAAACTACATGTTCACAAGGATACTGAAACTTATATGTGTAGAGCTATATTGCACACATACTGCTGCTTGCATTTTCTATTATCTGGCCACAACTGTCCCAGAGTCCAAAGAAGGGTCTACCTGGGTTGGAAGTTTAAGTTTGGGAGATTATCATTACAGTAATTTTAGAGAAATCAGTTTGGCAAAACTGTACTTAACCTCTCTCTATTTTGCAATAGCTACCATGGCCACTGTAGGGTATGGAGATATACATGGAGTGAATTGCAGGGAAATGGTATTTATCATGATATATATGTCTTTTGATATGATTCTTGGGGCCTATTTGATCGGTAACATGACTGCACTGATTGTTAAGGGATCCAAGACCGAAAGGTTTCGAGATAAAATGGCTAATCTCATGAAATACATGAATAGACATAATCTTGACAAACAGACAAGAAATCAAATCAAAGATCACGTGCGATTGCAGTATGAGAGTAGTTATGGTGAAGCTAGTGTTCTAGAAGATATTCCGGTTTCTATTAGGGCAAAGATTTCACAGTCATTATACATCTTAGAAGTTGAACAGGTTCCTCTTTTCAAGGACTGCAGTGCTGAATTCATAAGCCAGATTGTAACTAGATTGACAGAAGAGTTATTCCTTCCTGGTGAGTTGATAATAGAACAAGGAAATGCAATAGATCAGCTTTACATTGTTTCACATGGTTCTTTGAAAGAGCTAATTGTTGCAGAGGATGGATCTGAGGAGACCATTGCAGAGCTTGGTCCCCATAGTATATTCGGTGAAATCGCTATCTTGTGTAACATACCTCAGCCTTATAATGTTCGTGTTTGTGAATTTTGTAGGCTCTTGAGACTAGATAAACAGGCTTTTGCAAGCATTATACAACTTTATTTCAAGGATGGACGGAAGATCCTCACTAACCTCCTTGAGAGAAAGGATACAGATTTGACAATTAAACAGCTAGAATCTGACATCGGTCTTCTTATTGCAAACCAAGAAGCCGAATTAGCTTTGAGAGTAAACAATGCCGCTTATTATGGGGATATATACAGCTTGAAGAACTTGATCAGATCTGGTGCAGATCAAAATGGGACGGACTATGATGGAAGGAGACCTTTGCATTTAGCTGCCGGTAAAGGATACGAAGAGATCACGGTCTTTCTCATTCAAGCTGGAGCAGAAATCAATGCTATAGACAAATTTGGAAATACACCATTGTTAGAGGCTGTTAAGGCTGGGCATGATCGTATTGCTTCCATACTTACTCAGAATGGCGCATCTTTGGGCATAGAAGATGCTGGGAGTCTTCTCCGTAAAGCCATAGCAGATGGAAATGCAGAGCTGTTAAAGCGATTGTTAACCAATGGTATAAACCCTAATTCAAAGGACTATGATCAACGTACACCACTTCACATGGCAGCTGCAGAGGGATTGCATTTGCTGGCAAGGATATTGCTCGATTTCGGTGCAAGTGTTTTTTCGTTGGATAGATGGGGAAACACTCCACTGGATGAAGGAAAAAGATGTGGCAGTCGACCTCTTATCCAGATGCTAGAGGAAGCAGCAGCGAAAGCTTCTGGGCAAGTTTCAACTGAATGTTTAAGAGATTCAGATAATCAAGCAGGTGCCTCTTCTTTTCAAGATTCAAGAAGAGAGATATCTGAGCCTAGGGAAGGGATGAAGGCCAAAATATGCACTGTGTTTTCTTTTCACCCATGGACTCCCAGAGAGAAGAGGAGAAATGGACTGGTCATGTGGGTTCCTGAGACAATTGAAGCCTTGCTTCAAGCTGCAGCACATCACTTTGGTTCTATTGGTACCTGCGTTCTGACAGAAGATACAGGGGAAATTTTGCAAGCGGACATAATTCAAAATAATCAAAAAGTTTATATTGTCACTGCAGACGAGTTACAATGAAGTTTGAAGTAGGCACCCTGCAGTTTTCTATTTGCCTCCACAATAGGGGGTGGGCTATGAAGAAAATCACAGACAACTTCTTCTCAGAAAAGTTAAAGGAAAAAAGGTATGTGTATTGATTCTGATGGTCTCACACTATATTTCCTTTATTAGATTTGAACAAATCATGGGCACTTTATTTTGTTTCAGTCCCCATATTCTATCCATTATTCAGTATCAGAACAACAGCTGTTGTTGATATTTGTCGTGGAAAATGAAAAAGTGGTTCGAATCAAATTGGAGGGTTGGAATGACAGTATTTGCTATAGCGATATCTCTCATTGTAATCAGTTGACGTTTCTTTTGAGAATCAAATTTAATCACGTATTATATTACCGGGAACAGGATCCGATGAATGATAACTTTGCGTGGTGTATTTGAATTTTCTTCTCGCTAAAACTGATCCATAGAACCTCAGCTTATTTTGAAAACATTTATTTAAACGTTGGAATGTAGTCAATCAATTAATTTTATTCATATGTCCAGCTTAGCTGATGACGAAGATCAAAGCAAAGTCGTAGAATGAAACAAAAACTGGGATTACTTTTATTCAGATCCTAGCTTCGTTGGAAAAAAAGAATTTGTCTGCATGCCATTGGTATTACAGAGTGTGCTGCCATCAATGACTTCAAAATATAAAACAAAAAGCGGTCGTACTATTGGAAACTTACGCATCATGTAGTTGTGCTCCATCTACTATTTGAAGGTAACCGTGTAAAAGTAATTCGGCTTGAACCGTAGTTGGTTGGTTAGTTTATCTTTATACCATTGGTAATTATTTACTCATTTTCTTACCATTTGTGATTATTTACTAATTTGATTAAGTGGCCAACATTTTGTATCCAGCATCATATTAATAAATTTGGGATATATATATATATATATATATCCCGAATTTATATATAATATATATATATTTTGTATCCAGCATCATATTAATAAATTCGGGATATATATATATATATATATATATATCCCGAATTTATTAATATGATGCGGAATACAAAATGTATATTAATGATTTTGGTACATAATGTTTGGGTAATTCAAAATTTATATATAAAAGTGTATATTAATGCTTTTGGTACATAATGTTTGTGTAATTCAAAATTATTGTATACATAATGTTTGTTAAGTTAAAATGATTGGATATATGTAATTGTTTGTGATTGTTTAAGTGTTTCGAGTATATTATTTATGTTTATGTGTATGTGTAGGGTAAATGTACGTGTGAAGGCTAGGTGAGTGTTGATGCCTAGTGGACAGAGGTTTAACATTAGTTTATTAACAAAACTCTAAGATACTAGCCCTTTCGGCATCACCTGCAAGCAAGTGAAGTATCTCCCAAGGTATCTATGGGTATTGCATAAACCAGGTTTACGCGGTCATGGAGGAATGGGAGATAGTGATCATATTCATTATACTTAATATTCATTCTTTCTACCATATGCTCAGAATCATGAGATCACATATTCATACTAACCATTCATACATTATATGTGCGCTATAAACAGAACATAAATGAAACACATCACAACACAACATACATCATAACACAAATATTTAACGTGGTTCACCCAAGATGTGCTACGTACACAACGACATGCTTCTCATTTTATTAGAATCGTCCCTTACAAAAGGTGCACACTGCGCTCATAAATGATATCTCAGTTCTACCCACATGCCCTTGTCGTTCGCGCATACAATGCACACTTCTCTCTTCATTCACTTGTTGCAGAACTCGACTCATGCACAATTACTTCATAACTTTATCTCTAAAGATATCCTCATCGAACCCACTAACTCGAAAACCCTTTACATATTTATATGTTTGGCTTAACCCGTTACAATATGGACACAAATATCTAACTACTTAACTAACTTCTGCCTTTTGCGCGTATTGACTCTTGAAGATGCGCCAACTACCTTCCTTTCTTCCGTGCACGCTTCTCCTTAGTTGACTTGTCACACCGTTTTCTCCCGTGTGATTCCCAAAACTGGCCCCAAAATGTCCTGCTCCAACAGACCGCCAAGACTCACCTGTGGCTCATCCCCATAGATGATTTTAGGGGCTAAATTTTTGCAATGGGATAATTTTTCATAGTTTTTCCCCAAAAAAGATACACAATTTCCATTTTTTCTAAAAATGATTACCCAAATTCCATAGAATAAAATTATTTTACCTTTAAAATCGCCAAAATTTTATAGAAACTATATAAAATCCTTAGAAATTTGAATATTTTTACAAAACTATTGTCAAACATTTTATATTTTGCATATTAAGGACTAGTAATATTAGCGCATGATTCTACATTTTAATATAATTTTTCATCCTTAAAATTATCCATGCTCATCCCGAGCCACTTCAGGCCTTCTTCCACATCATCATGAACTTATGGAATGTTTTTCTTGTGGTCTCAACATTTTCCCTTGTGTTTCCTCCTGCAAAATTCCTTCTATTGTCTCTGTAGCAGTGTGAGTTTTCAACTTCTCTGCACTCTCTTGCACTGCCTGCTTCACTATGCCTTGCACAATTGCAAGTTCCTATGTTACCTGGAACACTTCCTCCTACAACATCTCAATCTTCTGTGCACACGCATGTTGTTCTACATGTAAATTTATCTCCTCCATAACACTTGTCTACAAACCCTTCAATACATTCATCGACCATTGCGACAAGACTAAGTCAATATGAATTAAATATGATTCTTGTTCCCTCATCTCTGTCGAGGGGAGCTCTATATCCCTTGGTGATATCTTTATCATTCGACGCTCTACTGATACTTCTGATGGGTGAGAGGTCATTGATCCTGCTTCTGTAATCCTCGTTGTACTCTCTATTTTTTCTTCCCCTTTCCTTTGCTTTGGTGTTATCTTGTTTGCTTCCAAAAAATGAAGCAATGAAGTTATTTGCTCGTGCATATACGTGTGTATCTCCTCTTGTTTCTTCTCTTCACACTGAAACGCTTTGTCCGCCACTTCCTTTACTTGATCTCCTATTTTCTCTAAGTCATCTTCTATCAGGGCATGGGTGGCCACTTCCTTGAATTCTTTCCTCTTCTTGTGTTATTGTACTGATTTCTCCTTATCATGTTATTTCCTCTTCTCTCCAGGGAGCAGTACTATTTTTTGTGTGTCTTCTACGCCATTTTCTTTTTCTTCTTCTTCGTCTGGATCGTTCTCTAGTGGTTTTGTTTCTAGCTTCTCTATTTTAGTCCTGTAGTTTTCCATATTTCCTCCCAGTCTTCTACAATCTGTCCAACCTCATCTCCTGTCAACCTGTATCTGGTCGTCATCCATAGTTGATTCGGGTCCTTCTTGTTAAAATATTCGATGTTCTCTTTTTACCATAGACAATATCACTATTGTTACCCAACCATATGCACACAGTTTCCCCCTAGCACTATAACCTTTTCTAGATAGAATGATTCCAAAAGAAACACTAGAACCAACAGATAACCAAGAGAGCTCATTTTTCTCCAAAGATAGCTCACAAAACAGAAAGTCCCAAAGCCACAAAACAAGAAAAATACTCAGTTGTAGCAGTTGCAGTTGCAGCAGCTGCAGTTGCAGTTTCACTTACCAATAATACCACCAAGAAATATCACCGAGAACACCACCAAGAGATACTAGAGGATAGGGCACACATCTTAGGCTAGATGGTGCTAGAGAGAGATACCAAGAACCATCCCAGAAGATGCACCTTCCATCCTTGTAGATGCAGCTCCAATCTTGTGCCAGACTTGACTAAGAGAGTGTGTGAAGTGTGTGTGCACAAATGAGCTATTCATCCCTTATTTATAGTGGTTCTTGTCACTTGTCTGGGATGACTTGTCCTTTTTTAATCTAATACTTTACTATTAACTATTTTACTGCTCTGACTTATCTTCTAGGGTTTCTACACATATGTTTAGGGGTTTTCTTGCTTATGGAATATTCTATTCTAGACAAAGGTTATACATGGAGGTTAGTACATACCACAACTACCATAATATTAACACTCTCTCCTATCTAAGGAGGTATTAACAAGTAGCATCGACATATCCACAAAATCTACTCATGATCACGTAGATCAACTCATGAGCAACATCACCACTATTAGTATCATATGATAACATCAACTGCATCATCTCTCGAGGTCATACTTCATCTGAGTAATCGGGCATGATGTTGAATAAGTCACCCACTCAATAGAGTGATACAAGGACCATTCTTCTAATCTAGACATACGTCCTAGAAGAATGATTGTCCCAACAAATGTTGAATGTCCTTAATGGCTCCAAGAACCATCTTCTCCACTGCATCATCTCTAATTTGTATGATCATATCTAAGTTGTACTAGCATGATGTGCAATACCATCTACATCATCTCTAATCCGTACTACCATGGTATCAATTCACCATCTCTAAGTTGTACTCGCATGATGTAGATCAATGCATATGCATGATATCA